>CAIGRT010032750.1:0-11266 GCA_903798405.1 Fraxinus platypoda
TTTCAGTGTTTTTATCATAACTTTGTATTCCGATGTCCGATTGAGGCGATTCAAAATGCGTTGGAAAGCTAACTCATCTGGCTACAACTTTGATTCAGACATCATTCTCCAATTCGATCACTTTTTATGCCAAAAATAGGTCTCAATATGAGACTAAAATCAATGTTATACTCTAGTCCTCTAGGACGGTCGATGGGCGCGATAGGGATGTGTGCACGTACGATTCTTAAACTATTTAACAATGTTTGGAAAAAAAAATTAAAATCATTGCCTTCACAATTTACCATCATACTTCTTATCTCCTCTCTAATCCAACTATTTAACCTCTTCCATCTCGTCTATAATAAAGACGTTGTAGAGGGAGATATATGGCGGTGGATGGTGGGGGTGTGAACTAAAACGCCAAAACGAAGAAAGTTTAAGAATGTATTAAATAATTTTATTTCTAAAATAATCTTAAAATAAGTATATATATATTCGTATAAACATGTCATTAAAATTAAAACCTTCAAAAAAGTTTATTAAGGTAAGAAAATCTTTAGATTTTGCTCTTAATCAACTTAATATGTAACATACAGTCTATAATGGTAACAGATTTTCTTAATTCAAAATTCCAAATAAAATTCATTTCATTTTGGAAAAAAAAAATGCCAAAGAAATGGAAAGAATTTAAATTTACACGCATTCAAGAGATGAAATTTCCAGTGTTTTATGTATAGATTTCAGCTGGCGTGGGGATATTTGACCTCATACGTGAGCTGGATCCACACTGAAAAGAGTGTCCCACTATCAATGAAAAAAATTCACAAAAAATAATCCAAAAAACTCCAAGAAAAAAAGAAAAAGAAATAAGAAAAATTCGTTCAGGGAGCACATAAGCACAAAACGATGTCTTTTAATCTTATATTCTTACATACATATACACACATATATATAGAAGGTGTTTTTCCTCTTTTCTCCACTTTTTCTCGAACCCTGCAAAGCATTAAAAGAGTTTGAAATCTTGAAATTCCGGTTAGTCTCCTTTTTTCTTCCCTAATAATAATTCTGGAGGGTGTAATCAGAAATTATATGCAGTCGAAAGTTAAGAACTTTTGATTATTTGGTTTAGCGTTTCCATCTGGGTTCATATATGTGTGGAAATTGAAGAAAAAAAATGAATCTTGGCGGCTTACAAGCAGTGAAATCCATGTCTGCACTAAGTTCAAGTGCTTCTAGGAAGTCCGGTGATGGAGTCTCCGACCAGTTTCCGGCGGGTCTCAGAGTACTTGTTGTGGACGATGACCCCACTTGTCTGAGGATCTTGGAGAAGATGCTCAAGATTTGCCTCTATGAAGGTACCCACAAGCACACAAATACGTGTGTAAATTTTTCTTCACAGAATCGTGCATTTCTGGATTTTTTTTTTTTTTTGGAGTTATTATGTTATTTGGAAGTTCAATTCTGTATTTCTATTTTTTTTTTGTGGGTTTTGTATGATTGTTCTCATAACAGATCTTGAGTGGGAAAATAGAGATTTTTTTTCTGTTTAATTTGTTGAGATTTTCTTATTTGAATTCATAACATATTGTCGACTAGAGGAAGGGGAATTTAATCAATTTATGGAGATCAGTTTGTGATAGTGTAATATGGAGGTGTGGAAATTCATTTTCTTAGAGAAACCCTATTGAAATCAAGAACGCAGATGGTTGACTTTTAGATCTCATGCCAAAATTCTAATGTTGGAAATGCTTCTTTGTTGATATATTGTCAAATTTTCCATTATTATGCTCAAATCTTTCTCATTGGTGGGTCCATATAATCTCTGGATTGGGAATGGTTTTTCACAATTTTTTAGGGGACTGATCTAATTTTTACGGGGATTTCAGTTACCAAGTGCAATCGAGCAGAGCTTGCATTAAACTGTCTCAGGGAAAACAAGAATGGTTATGACATTGTTATAAGTGATGTTCACATGCCGGATATGGATGGTTTCAAACTTCTTGAGCGTGTTGGACTCGAGATGGACCTCCCTGTTATCAGTAAGTTTCCCTTTTCATTTTTTTTTCAGACTATGTTGAATCTGAAAACAGGAATTGTGTAAACTTAGCTTTGTTTTGATATTTGGTTATGTTGTTAGTGATGTCCGCGGACGATAGCCAAAATGTTGTAATGAAGGGGATTACTCACGGTGCAGTGGATTATCTCATCAAACCGGTTCGCATTGAGGCTCTGAAGAATATATGGCAGCATGTGGTTCGCAAAAAAAAGGAAGAGTATAAGGGAAAGGATTATGAACAAACAGGAAGTGTGGAAGATGGAGAGCAGTTGCAAAAACCTCCAGAAGATGCTGAATATTCATCTTCAGCCAATGAAGGGAATTGGAAAAATCCGAAGAAAAGAAAGGACGAGGAAGATGAAGCAGAAGAAAGGGATGATACATCTACTTTGAAGAAACCACGCGTGGTTTGGTCAGTCGAGCTCCATCAGCAGTTTGTCACCGCTGTTAATCATCTTGGACTAGACAGTATGAATCTTCTCTAAACCTATTTTTTTTATCTGTCCATTTTTTTTATTTTGTTGTCTTAAATATTTTACTTCGAATCGTTACTATTTGTTTGTTTCTCGTACCATTGATAATATGTAAACACTTAATCTTTTGATAGCTTGTGCGAAGTTCACTATTTTTTATCATATATCATTTTCCTTTTCATATGAAGCAACTAAAAGTAGGCTTGAAGTGGCTGGTTGATGGTGTGGACTCTATGATTCATTCACTGTATTGAGTTTGTTGATATCAAAATGGATTTTACAGTATTCAGAAAGTAGAAACCTCTTCAAAATTGGAAATTGTGTTTTTCAGATATCTTCCTCTGTCGTATATCTATGTTTCTTGTATGTGCAACTCTAACTGAGAATGCAAGTATTATTCTTTTGATAATTTTGACTTTAGCAATTTTCCGATTCCTGCATAATTTTGCTATTCATATAAGCTCCTATTCATTATGTTCCAACTCTATGAATGAATGCAGAGGCTGTTCCTAAGAAAATTCTGGAACTAATGAATGTCCCCGGGCTTACAAGGGAAAATGTTGCAAGCCATCTTCAGGTTGGACAACATTTTTCCTTCCACTTACTTTATGAGACCCTTGCTCAATTTTGATTTTCATCATTTACTTTGAGACACGTGGTTCACTTCTCTTGAAAGATTCTAACTGTAGCAACCTTATTGATGCAGAAGTATCGTCTTTATCTTAGAAGGCTAAGTGGCGTATCACAGCATCAGAGTGGACTCAATAATGCATTTATGGGACCCACAGATGCAGCCTTTGGGCCGATGTCTTCTGTCAGTGGGATTGATCTTCAAGCTCTTGCTTCTTCAGGTCAGCTCCCACCACAAAGCCTCGCTATAATCCAGGCAGCAGCACTTGGTAGGGCTACAAACAAATCACCCGTACCGGTGCCACTAGTCGATCAAAGAAATCTTTTCAGCTTTGAAAGTCCTAAGATAAGGTTCGGTGAGGATTCACAACTTCTTAACAATAATAGTAAGCAAATCAACTTGCTCCATGGTATCCCAACAAATATGGAACCAAAGCAGCTTGCCACTTTGCGCCAATCTGCACAATCCTTTGGGAACCTGAATATGCAACTCCACTCTCAGTCAAGCCAAAGCAGCTCTCTACTGACGCAGATGTCTCAATCTCAGTCTAGGACACCATTATTAAATGAAATCAATGGTAGCCATGTCTCGACTCTTCCATCATCTCTAGGTCAACCCATTATGTCGCAGGCACTCCCCAGCTCTGTTTTGCCCCGAAATGGAATTGAAAATGTTCGTGGGGGAACATTTGGTTCAGTTTCACAGCCTTCTCCGGCTTTAGATTTTTCTGTAAATCAGGGGACTGAGTTTCCGGGCAACAGTTTTCCTCTCATGAGTAATTCAGGTATACCTGCTCTCACCTCTAAAGGGATGCTGCAAGAAGAGGTTAACTCGGAAATGAAAATGCCTAGAGGTTATCTTCCCAATTATGACACTTTTGATGAACTGAATCAGAACAGAACTCAAGATTGGGGTATGCAGAATGTTGGATCAACCTTTGACGTGTCTCAGCATTCAAACTTACTGGGAAGCCTAGATGTTTCACCGTCAATTTTAGTTCAACAAGGGTTTTCTTCTAGCCTTAAGAGTGAACAGAGCAGGAATGTACCTGTTAGTAAGGCAGCCTTCTCAGTTGGGGACAGTAGAACTGGTAACACTTCCAACCCCGGTCAACAACTTAACTCATCTCCAGCTGATATTTCACAAAGGATCAAGGCTGAAAGGCTGCCCAATATGGGCTTCCAGAATACCTTATTTCCCGAACAGTTTGGTGAGGATGATCTCATGAGTGCACTTCTCAAACAGGCAAGGCTCTTTATTTTTACCCTCGGCAAAAAGTATTTCTAGATATTTAAAGTGATTAGGATCATGTTTGGCCAAGCTTATAAAGTTTTATTTAATGTAAATTAGTAAGTTTTAAACGAATTAATCTTTTATTGGTCTAATTCAAGCATGTTCTCATTATAGCAGCAAGAAGGCACGGGAGCTGTTGAAAGCGAGTTTGGCTTTGATGGCTATCACTTGGATAATCTTCCTGTATAACTCATCTCCCTGCTGTAGCTTATTGTGTCTAGCACTCTCACCTCGTTGCAGAACGACCCGTTCTGATCAAAGGCTAAAGATTCGGTTTCACATCTGCTACCAGAAGTAGGATATTGTTAATTTAGCTGCATTATTCTGGTGTGAATAGCAAGCTGTGTTTATTTCTTTTGACATTATAATGCGAAGCATAATGCTCAGTCAGGTGGATTAGCTACGATTGAAGCTAATGAAAGGGGAAACATGCAACATATGGAACGCATAGGCGAAGTTTTGACTGCTTTTAGAGTAGGCTATTGTAATAGGTACAGTATTATTTTCGGGAACTTGTGAAATTTCCTCGTTTGCGGGCGCCAGTCTATTTCTCGCTGCAAACCTGTGTCTGCTCTAACTCAAATAAAACAAATGTTTATTTTTCCAGAATTTGGATGCTCTGTATAGATTGGATTTGAATTCAAGAAACTATTTTTTTCCATTCATTATTTTTTTTTCTTGTACTTGGGAATTTATATATCATGCTTAGCTGTTGATACGCTGAACACTACTGGATAAAAATGTTTACCATTTTAATGCTTGTTCTTAAACCCAGGAAATCCAAATTCGATATATTCTTCATTAGTTTCCCTCGGGTCGAACGAGAGAACTTCTGGTATGTCTTCCCAGATCCAGAAGCTTGAGCAATAAATTCTCCCGACGTCTATAGACTAGTCTTTGGCTTTGCCCCCTTATCTACTACAGTGTCTCTTTGATCTGAAATTAAACTATCCCAAAAAAAAAGCCTTGTTGCTGTTAGCTTCGCCACTAGGTCAGAATCTCGAACTATTCTACTCTACGTTAGACCACGGGATAATTGAAGTTATGCCTCCAAACCTTTCAAAACGTTGCAAATTTTTCCCTAACCTTTCATTTGTTGTAGCCATGGTCTCAAACCTTTTAAATGCGTGTCTAGAGCCCAAATGGATGGAAATCGTTCAGTCTGCCTTTAATTGACTGAAAATTAAGTTTGAGCACATTTTTAAAAATTAGATAGGGCAAAATAGTAATTCATAATTTTCCACATAAAATAAGTTAAAAATTTAATTAGAAAAATAAAAAAACAAATGAATAAAAACGAAAGGTTTCTATTCATCTGGGTTCAAGACGAACGCATTGGAAAGGTTTGAGACCACAAGTACAACAAATGAAAGGTTAGGAAAAAATATACAACATATTGAAAGGTTTGGTGGTTCAGCTACAATTATCCCTTGATCAATGATATTTCGGGTCCTATTCTTTGTAAGGTCAATGGAGCGAACAAAAAAATACTCCAAGTCGTTACTGTGAAAACATGTAAATATACACTTGGAACGAAGGAAAAATCCCAAGAAATGCTCAACAATGTATATAAAAACACGAGAAGTTGTGTCAAGCTAATACACGGGGTATGTTACAGTACCAACTTAATTTTCTTATCAGCAATCATCGACAACAAGATTGAAGTACTCAAAATCCCCGACCTGTATAAAATTCCTTGAAGAACGCGAATGATATATCATGTCATGAAAAGAATGAACAAATCAACGGCTGTGAAACAATGGCTATTACTGCATCGCCAAGAAAACTGCAATGGCCAAGATGACAGACATCAAAACAGACGAGCCGAATCTATGGGAATTGCTTTTGGGAAGTACTCTGGGTAGTGAGCATTCTTCCCCATTGAAGAAAACTTTTGTAGGGAATCCATCACCACCGGGAATATCTACTCCCGGCGTCAACTTCTTGGTGAATGAAATTACGGATTGCTGCTTTCCGGGAACTCTGGGATCCTTCTGTGGGTTAGCGCTATCTGTTTCTGCCACGAGATAGTTCAAGCCAGGGAGGCCTTGCATGAAAATTGTATCGTTGACACCATTCAATGCACTTCCATTGAAAGAGTAGGCTGCTTCAAAACCAGGAGCCGCTTTGCCCAATTCAATTGCCGTGAACCAATCGACAAAAGGAAATTCGTCCCAGTTAAAGATAGTAATTCTTGCAGACCATCCACCTCTGTAGTCTGTGAACAAATGCCAGTTGATGCTAACACCACAGTTATCACCACAGGGCAGAGGGTTTGGCACTGGGAAATGATGAAGATCGGCCCAGGCTGTGGATAAAGTAGTTCGATTCTCAAACGGGATGAGAAGTGCCTGAGACGGAAGAAAAAGAGCTGGAGACTTAGTACTACACGTGCCATCAGTATTAGCAGGACAACCACAGGCGCATGTTGGACATGGGATGATAGATTCATTGTAAAAAGCAGAAAATGATACGCAGCATCGAGGGCTCACTCCCTTTGGTTTCGTAATATTGCACACGACTTGCCAGCTTGCCATTGCAGCTGAATCTGACAATAACCCGCTCGGGTCCGGATATTGGCTGGGACTCACTCGGATGGGTGGTCCACATTTGTAACTGGGATTCAGTCTGCCAGAGATTCCCCAATTCTGTGGTGGAGTAAGAACGGAGCGATTAAGATCCGGAGGCATTTTGAAAACATTAATTTGGAATGCTGAAATCGACTTGCTTGGGTCCATTGCAGGTGGCAAGATTGTCCCATTCCGACAACAGAAAGGTATCATTCCTAGATTTGTGTCATTTGTTTTCGCTAAAGGCAGGTCAACTATTGTTGGTCTCCTGTCACAATTCAATGCAGTGGAAAAGTCGAGGTCCTTGTAGAACTCACCCTGTTCGCCAAAGACACACTTTGATGTATCTACCACAGAGGGATAGGCTCCTTTCATGGCGAAAATGAACTCGTCATTCATCCAATCCCAGCTTAACTGCCAGTTATCAAGACGGCCAAGAGGGTTATGGTTTGCAATCGTAACCTGCGCCCAATAATTGGATTCGTATGTTCTGATTACGTCATACATTATAGTGAGGTCACCATCTTGACGTGGTAGAAATTCTTCATCCAAAGTAACATTTGACTTGAATTTTGGATCTCTGGTGCAACACACTTCCAATACACTCTTTCCTGAAAGAAACAGAAATACAACCTCAAAAATTATGAATTTCAACATGGCAAGCTAAATTCGTGTTCATTATACTGTTCATACCAAACATGCACTAAAAGCATAAGCATGAGCAAGATAAAACAAATTTTAGGAGTCAATGTACTAAATAGGAGATATTGAGAAAGATCTTAACAATATCCCAGATAACGTGCAAAAACTATGGAGAATACATGATTCGTTCATCAGATGAAATTTATATCCAACATTAATTTTTTAGGCTCACAAGTAACCTCAAAAGACTTATTGTCCATAGAAGACGTGACAAACAGATGTTGAAACGTGCAAATATCAGAAGTTTACGCTAGAAAATCATATAATTATAATGCAAGTACTGAGTATGGTATATCAAAAGGGTATTCTTACAATAAGTCCGATTAAGGCTCCCAAATTTTCTCCCCCGTCCCCTCCCTAGTCTCCCAACTTCCTGCGCTTCTCCCCTTCTTCAACTTACTCACAAGCTCCGATGGAATAACATTATCAAACCTAACCCTCCAAAATCAATAAATCGACTTCCAAACTATCATAACTATGGAATGTCATAAAACAAAATCCCAATTAAATAGCCTTTCTTGATCACACTATGAAACAAAAGTCAACCAAAACTCCACATCTTCATTTTCCCACGCCTTTAATCCCTCTAACGTAGTTCAAATCCAGCTGATTAACAACACTTGGTAAACCACATTATTCTAAAAACTCAAATCTTTCCTACATTTTCTATGTCATCAAGCACAAGATCGAGCAATTCAACAATGGTAGGAGAGGTCATGCAGAGAAATAGCTCGCCGCCGCGACAATAAAAAGCTTAACACAATACACCGACCACCATCATCTCTATCCTTAGTAACTACGAGACCAATAGAAAAATAATAAATAAATATTTCACTAATTGTAGTGTAGATTATCCACATCATACTGCAGAAAATCAACCAGAATCTCCAACTATCAGATCAATAAAATACAGAATAAATAAACAAAACTAAAATCAAATTATAACAACTAGAGAATGACCTTACCTTGATTAGAGGGTTTTGGGCAAACCCACCCATCATTCACCAGCGATATATTATTGGGCAATGGAACATTCGGCGCCCCGATTCCGAACTGGGTCCCTACCAAATCGACCTGGACACTCATCTGGGTCAAGTCACCGGCGGTTTCAATACCCGTCTTCAGATCCGCATTCGGGTAACCCGCAAAGACCGACCCATTTCCCACATTCGCCGGAAGTGAAGTCCCATCTGCGAGCACCACATTCGATGCGGATACCAAGTACTCATCATGCTGAAATCCGACAAAGACCCGCCATGACTTGAGCTCCTCTAAGTCATTATTCAGTGCAAAGAGAGTGGATTCGAATCTGTACGCTTGGAGGGTCGGGTCGGACTTACGAATCGGGGGTACAATTTTCCCGGTTTTGTAAGTATAGGATAGAAATACTCCGTTACAAGAATCAGAAGCCGGTGCTGGCGCTTCTGTTCCGGCTGGCGTTCGGGTTTGTGCCCGGGTTTGACCCGAAATCAGAAGGATGCATAAGAAAACGAAAAAATGGACTGTCGCTGCCATGTGACTTGAATGTGAGCGTGTTTCAGTTCAAACACAGATCAAATGTATACATACAAAACAATAATGAGAGAGAGAGACTCTCTATATCTAAGTTTATTGTATATATTGTAGATACAGAAGCCGTGTGAGTAGATGTGTGAACAGAGTGGTAAAAGAAAGTGGGAGACGCGGATACGAAAAATGAAGACAGCTTAGTGAAGGCTGTAATGATATATTTTCATTATTTTATTTAGAAAGATTGGGGTACTACGTTGGAAGTCCGTTGGAGTCGTTGGATTTTGGAAACGTCTGTTTTTTGAAATTTGAATGCTATGTGCGGCGGTGCCTAGTGGGACCAAGACATTCTTCTAAAATCCTATTCGTGACGAATTTGTTAAGCCTAAGGCTCCGTTTGTCTCTCATTATTTCAAAACATTGTTTGCTACAGTAAGATTCTCCACCACACATTCACCCAATAAAATATTTTACACACAAACCAATAAAGTTACTTTAAATTTCAACCACACATTCTCTAAAAAATACTATTCATTACTTCATTTCTTTTATAATAATGGGAGACAAACACACACTTAATTTCGTTTATAAAATATAAATAGAAGAAATTTGAAATATAAATAGGGCTGTTAATGGATTGAATTTTGATCCGAATCCGACGAAATTAATGGAAGATGGATTTACGGGCTCAATCCAATAAGGGAAGAGTTCAAAAGTCAGGGATTAACTATACACAATTCAAAATCATGTTTTAAGTTTGACTAATGCAAAAATCAGGTTTTAGTTAATTAATTAAATATATTTATTAATTAAATATAATAAGATCACTGTTATATAATTAATGGTCACATATACATAATTATAGGTCACACGTCACATATTTTAAAATTAATTGATCACATATTATTTCGAGGTCACAGATAAAAAAATTTGTACGTCACAGATTATTTTTAAGTCACATATTATTAAATTTTTAGGTCACAGTTGAGTAATTGGTCACAAATTACCAAACATTTGGTCACAGAGTACCGCCCTATCACTATGGCCACTTTTGAACACCCTCACCACACCGCCACCGCCGCAACAGCACCAACAAAGCCACTGACAATCACCTACACCACACCACATCACACCACCCACCACANATTACCAAACATTTGGTCACAGAGTACCGCCCTATCACTATGGCCACTTTTGAACACCCTCACCACACCGCCACCGCCGCAACAGCACCAACAAAGCCACTGACAATCACCTACACCACACCACATCACACCACCCACCACAAACCCGCCACCACTTCTTGCCAACACCACCACATCACACGACAACCACCGCCACCAGATCGCACACTAACAGAGAGACACGCCACCACTGTCATCACCGCCACAGATCGCACACCAATAAACAACCTGCACGACTATTATCGCACCACTACCACTGAACAACCACCAACACCACCACCCACTAAAACACAATCATTTACAAACTGAAAACAACACAACCACCAAATGCCGCTACTGCCGAATACACCAATTGCTGATGCCCAACTTATCTAGGGTTTGTTTGATTTGGGCATTCGATTCCAATTTTCGACTACCAATCTGACGGAGTCCTACGGCGGCTAAACTACGCGCGATTGTATGCGACGTCGGCGGGTGCACCACCGGGAAGGACAGCAGCCTTGGCGTCGCGTTCGATGCCGCTGGGAACGACAATGCTGCTACTACAGTGACTTCATCACTCAGTGGGCAGTGACGTCTTCCGGTGGCGCCTTCTGGTCTTCCGATGGCGCCGTTAAACGAGGAAGAAAGTAGAAAGAATGAGAGGAGAGAGAGAAGGGAGGGGATAGAGAGAGAACATGTGAAAAAATTATTAGGGTTTTAATATTAATATATTTTTAAAATTATTACCTGATTTTTTAATAAGTAAAATTTAGAACTGATTTTTGAAAAACTATATTCAAACACCTGCATTTATGTAATTTTCCCATCCGATAACCCGATCAAGATTCGAATCCGATAATTCGTTAATTAAATGGATCAAATAT
>CAIGRT010032763.1:0-10040 GCA_903798405.1 Fraxinus platypoda
ACCAGCAGAATGTATATACTCAATTTAGTGATTTACAGATTCAGTTTTAGGCAAGAACTTCAACATTTCATGTAACAACATACAAGATATTGCACAAATTATCACAGTTGCAATATACAGTATTGAAAACATATACAGAATTTTTGAATCAAGGTTCTTGACTCGAAAAAAAACAAGACAACCCTCAGATTCCAGACAACTCAAGGGTTTCTTGACAAAGGAATTACCAAGCAGAGTCTTAACCCAGGTTTAAAAAAAATGTATTTCAAATTTACAATAACAGTATAAGCAGCAAATCAGTGCATTTAGGTAAAACTGGAACGAACTCACCAAAGGTCCTAAGTTAGGGTTTCAAGAAACTAAATCACCAACGAATCAGAATGAACCAGGTTACGTTCTGCCCAAATCAAGATCCAAGAATCAGTGACCAACGCTTTGATACCACTGTAGAGATCAAATGCAACTAATTAGCTAATTAAACATACAATCAACAAAAAATAAAATGCAAGAAACTGAAAAACAGTAAAGAACACGAGAGATTTTCGCCCTAAGGCAAGAGGTTCGGATAAATCCTAATCCCCTTTTGAGCTTCCGCCAACCGGAAGAAATCACTCTATGAACCAATGATCAAAGATCGTTCATCAATACACTAAGGCACTCAGTGAGATTCACACACGAAACATCACAGTACATCGAACCCTCTCGAATCGCACAAAGGAATCCACACAAGGATACACAAGAGCTCACTACAAATCACTCAAGAATTGTACATCAGCTATACTATCACAGATTTACAAGAGGTTTCAATATGGAGTGCAAAATCAAAGAATGGCGCAGAGGACAGAGAGTTGCGAGAGAGAAGTCGAGAGAATGAGAGGATTCCCCAAATGAGCCAACCCTAGTCTATTTAAGATAAGTCTCATAAAGGCCTCCAAGTAATAAAGTAAGGTCCAGCCCAACAGCAATAGAAACAGCCCATTTTCAATCAAAAGCCCAATTCATCATTGTGCCATTTCTCCACAGATCTAAAGATATTGGATTATCATTTTAACAAGACCTTGTTATTTATTATTGACATAATTTCATCATACAATTTATTTGAATCAATGTGAAAAAGTAGCGGGGAATGGTTGTTATCTATTCTATTCTCCACGCTTAAATTAAGCTATAAAAAGTCTACTAGTTTGTTCGTTGATTTTTGAGATTAAATGATAGAAATAAATGGTAGGACTCACGGCCTCACCTTAATCCCCCCCATGATTTATCATACAAAATAATGACAAATATTCATGTGATGTATTCAAACGAACTTTTTTAAAATAATTGAAACATCCGAGTAAATTCTGTTGACCCCAAAAAATGAACTCAACGGATACCGGGCCCACTCTTGCCACGTCAAGCACCGATTCAGTGCGTTTTTTACCGAAGAAGGAGCGGTAAGCTGGTTAGTTTGAACGCGGGAGGTACTTCCCGGCAAGAGACACAAATGTTCAGGCTCCGGCGGTTGGATTTAGACAGCACTCGCGCTATCAACGAGTGTTCAATTCGTTTTTCCTCACTAAATCACTCTTTTGTAATGGAATATGTGGAATGATAGATATGAAAAATATGTAATATATTGTTGGAATCTCAATATATCTTCTTCCCTTGTGTTTTTATAAGACAAAGCAATGCATGTAAGTGAGTATGTTAATTTTCTCTATCCCCCGCCCCTCCTTTTTTAGTACAAAGAGAGACTATTTATACTAATCTAACCAACGTGGGGGCCGTTGAATCAGATCCACGTGGCGACATCTCCTAGACCGAAGCTTTACATCACTGTCCACTCATTACATTACCACTCATTACATTCAATGTTTGACAACGGGTCAACCGAGCTAGTAGTAGGCTGACACTGACACATTAATACTACAGACACTTTATTACAGACGTCCCATCAATCAGTTCTAATAGATCTCTGAGTTTGTTGGGAGGTAGCGTCGGCATTAGCATGTGTAGAGGTCAGTTTTGGGCTTATGGATATCTGGCGTGGTTGAGCTTCGGCAATTTAGTACATCGGACATGAGGAACCTCTGCTTTTGCACTGAGGGGCTTTTAGGCAGACCTTCGTTACGTAGGCCGACATGAATATAGGACGAATATAACCTCGACACTTGCATGACCTCGAACAGCTGCATCCTTGGTTGTCCTTGACTATGCTAACCTTCCTATTGACTTTTCAACTGACTCTATGTCCACTTGGCTACAGGGAGTACGTGGTCGTCCACGTGGAGTACTGACTTGGAACCTTTGATTTTGGGGGGTAACAAATTCAATTACACTCGATTAAGTAAATTCACTATATATTTTATCATTTATGTAAATTTTATCCTAATTAAGTTCATTAATCCACCAAAAAGTCCATGTAATGATCACCAACAATTCCAAAATTTATTCTCTCTCTCCTAACTAAATTATCGGTTTCTAATATTTCGTCTAAATAAAAAACTCACCCCTCGACCTGTTATCGTTCACAAATTGATTAATTATTGGCTAAAAAATTAATTAAATCAAGCACAATAAAAAAATTGACACATCAATGATTAGAAACAATATCTTCTATAATTAAAATCAAGGATTTGATTTAAAGATAAATCGATCATCATAACTATGAATTCATCAAAAAAAAAGAATAATACAATTACATCACCGGATTTTTGGATTTTCGAAGAAAAAAGGAACTTGATTAACATTCTTGCTGTAAGGTTCAAATATCATTCCTCCTTCAATAAATTACTCGAAAGTCAAAACCAAGCTTCTTGCTTTACATTTTTCTCTCAAAATGTCAACCCTAACAATGAATGAAAAAAAAAAAAAAAAATCTAGAAATCCTATTTATAGTGTTATATTTGGTCCCAAAAATCAGTCCTAAAAGGTGCTAAAAAAAAAAAAAGAAAAGAAAAGAAAAAAAAAAAAACCATATAATTGGTGGAGTTCGAGNAGCCCTAAAAGGAGAAAAAAAAAAAAAAAGAAAAGAAAAGAAAAAAAAAAAAAACCATATAATTGGTGGAGTTCGAGTTCAATTCTAGTCTCCAAATTAATGTGCCTTGATCGAAAGATTTGTGTACAGAGGGGGGCGTGACACATGACCTCCAAAAGAAAGATGAATCCCCTACAATTCACAAAGAATTTAAAAGAAGGGTAAAGAATTAATACATTTAAATAATACCTACCCATTTACTTATAAGTAAATTTACTTTTTATTTTGGTACTTCGAAATGGAAAAAGTCACACTAACTTGAATTTTTAATAAAGGCCACACTTGTTGTATCAACGAAAAATAGAAGACATCTAGAGCCTCTAAAATTACTATTCATATCATTAAAGTGATTGTTCGCTAAAATTTGAACAATGCTATGAGTACATGAAGATTTTACAAAATTTTAACAGGAAATACACTCGACAAGTTAACATTGGAAGGAAAAAAAAAAGCTAATAAGGTGTTGCCACGTCATCACCTTGTTCAATCTTTTTAAAAAAAATTCCTGTACGTGCAACTTTATTGCTAAAATTTAGCAATTGTATGACATCGTAGTCAAATGATAAAGAATGAATAAGATATCGTTCATGTGAGGACTAAGTACTTATTCCAATTTTTAATTAACGCTAACTTTAATTGAATAACAAGATTTGTGGAGGAGAATGATAAACATTGAGAATCCCATACATTCATCAATTTTAATATCAATT
The DNA here is from genome assembly GCA_903798405.1 of Fraxinus platypoda. Taxonomy (NCBI): domain Eukaryota; kingdom Viridiplantae; phylum Streptophyta; class Magnoliopsida; order Lamiales; family Oleaceae; genus Fraxinus; species Fraxinus platypoda. The sequence goes on from CAIGRT010032763.1 coordinate 3,730, forward strand.
CAAAATTTAGACAACACCTATTCGAATTTAAAGGTCAATGTTCCTAATTCATTTAAAAATCTTTTTCAAGTAAAACTAAACATACTTTCATATGTAACGTTCATATATACCTATAAAGAGATGCAAACATAAAAAAGATACATTAAATTACATGAATATCAAAATGATCATGCAAAGCATGACAACATTATCTCTATTGGACTTCGCGATGATTGTGATAATATGTCAAACATTGCGATCGCAAGACTTTATTTTTTTTCTTCCAGCTTCATTCAAGTGTTCCCCAATTCAACCTTTTTTAGTGCAGCCTTGGAACTTTCTTCAAATTTTTGTCCAACTTTGATTCTTCCACAGCCTAAACTTTAATTTTGATGTCAAAACTTTCAACATCTTCAAGATTGGTCCTCGAAACTTAATAATCATTAGAAATTAGTCCATCTCAAGTTTTGAAAGTTCGTAATTTAGTCCCCAAACTTTCTAAGAATTGAATTTAACTCCCAAAACTTTTGAATCACCTCCGACTACTCCGTTTAGTGCTTCCAATTTAACAAATACAATTCTGTTTATCAATTACTCTAAATCAACTGTAATTAAGCTCATTTTATGCCAAATACATCCAAGTTGGGGTTTTACATATATTTTTAGTTACATATTCGCTCAATTTAGCAATAAATAATTAAAATAGAATCATAATAAGGGCATAATATGCAATTACCAGTGATCAACACGACTACTCTTTTAATTAGCTCAATACGTGGATTATCTCTATTTGAATTTTCGATGTCAGTGCGACATGTATATTGAACTTAGCTAGACGTTGCATCAAATTTAGGGGTTGTTTGGCAAATGTTTGAAAAAAAAAAAAATTATCAGATTTTGATAAAATTTGATGAAATATATCGTTGAAAAATTGATAAAAATTATGAATTAATCTCAACTTTTTAGGCTACTAAACAAGTCCTTGCTATGCATAATGCCTTGTTGAACCTAATCAAGAAAAAAGAAGGTCGTAGGGTGTAGCAAAATTGACTATGGCCGGCTCCGACCCACATGGACCACGTTTCTTATTTCTACCATCAACTATTCAATTAAGAGACTCCCAAAATTTTTTCTGGCAATTATAAATTTATCCACGTCGTTTGCACATGTGTTGATCTTAAATTTCTAAATTTTTTGCCCCAATTTTTTGAGGCCCCAAAACCCTCTCCGCTGGCAATTTGAACCTCCCGCAATCAAAATTCGTGAACTACAATCAACAATTAGCTCAACTGTGGGCTATGTCTTCGTTTAATTGAATTTCTGCCTTCCTGATTTGAGATTTCTCAAAGTTTATGCTTGTGAACTGAAATTACATAGTTTCTCGTAGTTCGGAATTCATGTTTTCGAATCGATTATGTCTTTATCTGTATAAGGGCGGCGGCAGTCAACTCGATTCTTCGTCCCATTGGTGTTTTGCTTATTGGGTTCTTGTAATTTAATGATTTTGCAATCGAATTCAAATACTACACCCCTTTGCTGTGATTTTTCACAGAAAAAGCCGTTGTTGGCTTTTTCTTCCACATCTCTCCGGCCCCCATGCAGCTTCTACTCCTGTAGTGATAATAATAGCTGCTATCATGACCATTATGGACCCAGAAACATCATAGCCCCGAAAAAAAGGATAATAAAAAATGTGCGATGGGCAATCCTCCAGGTTCAAGCTTGCATCAATGGTGGGAATACCCAATCCCACTTCAAAATAGATCCCAATAACTTGGCTACCAGACGTGGAGCTAAAAACATAGTCTTGAAGCGATTTTCCGGTGATGAATTCGATTACAATTCATCCAATGAAGCTACAGGTAATAGTAGGAATAAAAATGGCAATTATTACAGTTCCAGTTTTGCAGAAGACCCCATTGTAGATAAGCTGAGAACTCAGCTGGGGGTGATACACCCAATCCCAACACCTCCTCAGATAAACAGCAACATTGTTGGCCTCTTTGCTTTCTTCTTTTTCATAGGGGTTGTTTTCGACAAGCTATGGACCTCCCGGAAGAGGAACACGAATATTACCAGCAAGCCTGGGAGTTGGCCACAGATGCCTGCCAACCTATCCATGTTTCTTGAGAAGGATTTGCAGAGGAAAGAGTCTGTGGAGTGGGTGAACATGGTGCTGGGGAAGCTCTGGAAAGTCTACAGGGCTGGAATTGAGAATTGGATCATTGGCTTGCTGCAGCCAGTCATTGACGATCTCAAGAAGCCAGATTATGTGCAGAGGGTGGAGATTAAGCAGTTTTCTTTGGGGGATGAGCCCTTGTCCGTCAGGAGCGTTGAGCGTCGAACTTCTCGGAGGATCAATGATTTACAGTGAGTCTTTTCTATTGCAACGTTTCTTAATTCAGTTTCAAGAAAAATTTCAGCTAAACATACTGGTTTTTCTTGCCTTCGTAATTGGAGCTTGCTAATTTAGATTGAACATGGGATTGAATTTTGCAAAGGTTTTCCAGTAGACAAAATACTAGACTGCCAATGAACGGAAACATTGTTGTAGATAATTTTAGGCGATGCTTGAAAATTTGCTTCTGCTTTGTTAGCATAATCTTCAAGCATGTGTATCAGCTGTCATGTGTTACCACTTACCATAGATGTGAATTTAACCTGCCAATTTTGAATTGCCAAAAGTCAAGATCTTCAAGAGTGACAAATATTTATGGCTTCTATATTTTTTTGAGAATCGTTATGATTCGATGTACTTCTAAAACAAACTCCAAAAGTGCAGTGAAGCTTGGGTTAGAATGAACTAGTGTGCTAACAAGTCGTATTGAATATTTTAATGGAACATGTAAGATGTTAAAAGTTTTTTAACTACACCTGCAAAGACAAGGTTCAAATATGGTACAAGTTAAAACCAAGAAACAGCAACAAAGGTCCAGACAACAGAGAAAGTACGATTTGGATATAGGAAATTGATATAATGATATATGTCCAAGCAGATCTTTTTTAATCCCAAATCATGCTAAACAAATAATTCATAGCTTTTCACTACAGATTTTGGTTACTTCTACTTCGTTGTTTTATTCAATGTGCCATTTCTCACTGCCATATATTCACAAAATTTGAATGGTATTCACTGTCTCATAATTCAAAATAAATAGTTTGTCTTGACTTCAGATTTGTGTTTAACTTAATGGTGATATTTTTTTCTGCTACCAAGATACCAGATAGGCCTCCGCTACACTGGTGGTGCACGAATGCTTTTAATGCTGTCACTCAAATTCAGCATTCTCCCCATTGTCGTGCCAGTGGGTGTGCGTGATTTTGACATTGATGGAGAACTGTGGGTCAAATTGCGATTAATTCCATCAGAACCATGGGTGGGAGCTCTTTCCTGGGCATTTGTCTCTCTTCCAAAGACAACATTCCAATTGTCACCATTTCGCTTATTCAATCTAATGGGTATGTAATAATTTCATATCTTGCACGATTTATTTTTATACATTTCTGAGTAACGGAAACTGAGTGTACTTGCAAAAGAATTGGAAGAGCAGAATTGAGGTGCATGAGAAAGCACTTGCCACAGTAATTATTGAACTTGTCAAAGGGTTTCGGTTTGCTTTTATCACTTCCATGCAATGTCACTCCTTACGGCTGGATCTGGGAGGAGATAAGTGTCAGTTTGTTCAAAATGAAAAGGATTGAATCAATTATCTCTATTCCCTTTTGGATGACTGAGTCTCTGAAAGCGTGAGAAGAATAACTAATATGTTAAAATGGTAGCTTGAAGAAATCATTTATCAGTTTCTTTTGTCATGCTCATTATGTTGGTGTTTGCTGTTGCCCTGTTATGTTTAGTATCATAATGTCGTTTGTCTAAGCTCTATATCAGTGATTTCCAACATTCTTACTAATGAAGTTTCATGTTCTGGTTATAAGAAATTGTAGTGTGTAGAATTAGTCCCTGTTTAACATCCTTTATTTTAAAACCCCTTTTTTCTACGTATTCATTTTCAAACACATATTCACACAATAAAATATTTTGCATGTAAACCCAAAACTTTTTTCTACTTTTTAACCACACATTCTTCAAAAATTCACTATTCAAAACGTTGTATATCCCAAATAATGGCAATCAAACAGGGTCTTAGATAACTGTTCTATTGTTTCTGTGGTGTGACTCCCTATGGATGATGTTTGTAACAGCTCCCTGGTGATTCAAAAGTGCACTTGAACTTTATGATAAATGGTCCATATTTAAAATCTGCTAAAATGAATGGTTTCTGCATGATGTTAGGAGTGGCTTTACGTAATAAAATTATAATTTTATTTAACTTGGTAGAAGAATTGAGGGAAATATTAGAAAGAAGTTGATAGATTACTGAGAAACAATTTTCTAAGTTTAGTTTAGTTTCCGCATTTTCCAATTCTCGTTTGGAGACCCATTATTTGAAAACTAGTGCGGTCTATGGAGTATGGACTAATTTGAGCAGTTCAACTGATCTTGGTCCAAACTCGCCAAGGTTACACATTTACTTGTTTGTCAGCTATGTTATGATCAAACCTTCTTCTAACAATTCGGACCGTTCTGATCACTGATTATTGCAATTGTCCAAACAAGTACAACTTTGTATTGACCTCAGTGAACTTTATTTTAACACAGCCTATAGAGTGGATAGGATTTTTAAATTTGTTTTCTATATGTTTTCCAAGTTATTCCTTCTTACCATCTTTTCCTCGTTTGTGATTACTGTAAACTTGTGCATGCATGCACTTATATGTCTTTGCTGCTACGGTGCTACCTCACCTCCAAACCATGATTTCACTTGCATATGTATATTTATGAGAAACAAATAATCACATAAGTATATAATATTTTAGTCATGTTGGTAAGATTTGTTCTTCCTACTTTTGTGTATGGTGGTTGGGCAGGATTACCCACAACTTTGAAGGGGTTGTGGGTTATTTCCTCTTCGTTTTGACGAGAGGAAAGGTGAGGACATCATATCCAAAGACTCCAACAATAATAGGTCGGGGAGGATTGAGTAAGCAAGAAGCTTGGCCACTGCATAGGCTTGGGAAGGGTGTCACCATAGTGTTCTAATGTGATTGTTATGAATAGGTCCTTCTGCAACTTCAATTTCTTCTCCGGTTTTATTTATTCAGTATCATATACATCTGGTCAATTCTACCTCTAGTAAAATTACGAGGGACAGGAAGTATAACAGAGGGTAAAAACTTGAAAGTTTGTAATCGACTTTCTTCAATAATGGTATAAATGTGTTAAAGATATGTTTTCTCACCTGTATGTTTTAATTATTAACAAGTTTGTACATATAATTAATGATGTCCAATGAATCTGGCTAACCTATTGAGATTGATGAGTATATAATTTTGGTCAACTTTCTACTCACTGTATATTTTCATGTAATTCTTGTGATTGACAAGATTGATTGGATTTGTTTAGCCTACACAATGCTAATTTTTGTTTCTTAATGTTTTCCTTTTTCATGGTGTTTTTGGCAACATCAGCAATTCCTGTCCTCTCAAAGTAAGTGATTTTTTTCCCTGGCTGTTATTTAAGATTTGTTGAATTTGTCCCTCAGTGCTGTAGCTGGAATTTTTCTTTGTTTCTATTCTAGTTTATTGAGTCATTTAATTTTGTTTATTCGTAATAATTTATATTGAGAGTTTAAGAATTTTGCTTTTAATGTGATAAACCTAATGATGATTCAAGACATTCTCTTGCTTTACTTTCCGACTGCACTCTTTTGCTCTTTGATTTGTAAATATCAGTCCATTGTCGGCTTTTTAAAAAATTGTTCATAGGTGTTAAAAATTATGTTTTCCTCTGAAGCAGATTAGATAAACAATGTCTTGGGAAATGATGAGACTAATTTTTTGTTAACTGTAAAATTTGAGGGAGGAATTGTGAGATCCAAGAGAAATGCCTCTCTAAAAAAGAAAGATCGAGGAAATTTTTTTTGCTCCCTCTATATTATGTCATGCTTCTAATTGAGGGAAAGTGAACTGCAAAAATTGTTGTGAAACATGTAGCTTCCTCTGCGATTGTTTTGGCTATGAATTCTGTGAATCTCATTATCCTTACTGCAGCCGAAATTTGTTCTGAGCATCTTACCCGTGTGCACGAGCACATCATTTTTCTGGATTATGTTTTGATAGCACGTATAATTATCGTATCGTTTAGGATGAAATAGTAAACTTATATGAACTTGCTACTATACAACTCCAGAAAAATGAATCCCTTATACCTTGATTTTCTGTACTTTCTGTCAGCAGTTCAGAGTTGCTGAGGCTTTTTGACTTTACTTGTA
>CAIGRT010032795.1:0-10950 GCA_903798405.1 Fraxinus platypoda
TTTAAGAAACAAAAGTTCAAAACCTGACCAATTAAAAGTGTTGGAAAATACATAGAAAGGAAGCGCAGTGCAAACAAAAGTAGCAGTGATCATGATTCATGATCCCCAACCAGGGCAAAGAGGGAAGAGGTTAAATGAAAATTAATTCAGCATTCTTGACAAATAATCACCTCAAACATCATCATAAGCAACAGTTAACACAAAAGAATTAGTTTTACCCAAAAGTTCCCATAACTCGAGTGGAGACATGAGTATTAACATCAGAAGTAATCTTTGCAAGACCAAAATCTGCAACCTGAGACAATAAATGATGCTCATCAATAAGCATAATAAAATAGATAAATTTATCGATCTCCTCTACATCAATTATTTGCATGTTCAAGTTAAGTTGAGTTGCTAATTTCACTGTAGTCAGGGAAAATCTAAATAGACCTATTTTAAGAGGAAATAGAGTTTCTAAATCCTACTGCTCATTTTCGAATGAGATATGAGTTGCTGCCTAACTGAGAATGACAAAAGAGAACTAAAGGGCCAGCCATTTTGTAAGGATCGTAATTCTCCAACCATGACTATAAAGACAGTACCTTTGCTTCAAAGTTGAAATCTAGAAGAATATTATCTGCCTTGATATCCCGATGAATAATCTTTGGATAACCTAAGCGCAGAAAACACCCCATTCAGAATCAAATATATTACTTGATCAAAATGCTTCCAAATCCTGTCTGTGTGTGTGTATTTTCCCTTCATTTCAAATTTCTATATGTTTTCTGTGAAAAATTTATGTACTCATAGCAGGGTGCTTTTAACAATCATTCCACATGTACATTATGTTTTACATCATGAGTTGACAAATTTTTATACATTGATTTTAACAATATTTTTCCCAATTAATGACTGATTGCCAAACATAGACGAATGTCAAAGATGGTGTCAATCACAAGTGTGCACGAATCATAATCCTAATTTTAATCTAATTTCTTGATTTGACGATTTTTACTTGCAACCTCGCTTATTAGTACACAAGTCAATTTTAATATAAATATTTTTTATTTGTCAAGGCAAAAAATAATCAAGTTGTCAATAGTTGAGTTGCTCAATTCGAGTACTACTACTTTCAAAGTAATCTTTCCTTTTGAAAGTAATAATACGTTGAAACATGTTTGAGAGGCTAACTTTTACTTATCTTACATTTAGCACTTGTTTAATTTTAATTACTTAAAACGTGATTCTTAAAAAAGTTTTTTTTTAAAAAAACAAGGTCTTCAGCTGAGCCAATTGTGCCCTAAACATTTTCACATGCTGGACAATGTTTTGCTCAGCCTTTCAGCAACTACTTGGACCTTGTTTTTTTTTTTTTTTTTCAGGAAGTACCAAAATAAGACGTCAGAAAAGCCACTAAAAAGTTCTATGCACACTGCTGTACCATAGATGCACACAAAAATAGGCCTGGTTTTGTTTCCAGAGCATTCTAGTTGATATGAAATATCAGCAAGATTGTGGGCCATGCTACTCAATCAGGTGGGAGTATCCAATTCCTCCATGCTAATGAATGAAAAAGTAGTAACTTCGACGTCAATGATCCCAACTACCAAAACTGAACAATAATTTTTGAACTGTAAAATGCCTAGCCACAACAGAGATCGGTGAATTTCCTAGCCTACACTGAAAGGATCAGGGTATTCTAGTTCTACATAATTCTTGAGGTGCTTTTCTCAGGAATTCCACATTTTGGTACTGATAATTCACAAACCTAACTAACCTGCACTTGATGTCCGGTTTTTCGTCTATGCCTGCTAAAATCGGATACAAATCTAAAAGTAAGGCCACAGCCCTTGACTTTACACACATATGGACGCTCCCCAGTGTGCACTCGTAAGTGTTCAGTCCTTGCCCAAGCCCACTTAAATGACATAGTACAACCCTTCCATGGACACTTGAGGGGCCTATCATCATCATGAACGCGCTGGTGTTGTACTGCATATTTATGGGAGTTGAATTTCTTCCTGCACCCATAGACTGGGCATTGATTGCGTTTGTGAAGGAGAAGTTCTGCCTTTGTCTTGAAACTCATTGGACAGCCTTCTAATTCACACTTGTGAGGTCTGGTTTCGTGTTCTTTCTTATCCTTGTGAGGGAGAGAATCGGCAGAAGCCTTCCTCGCCTTCTTCACCAGCAGCTTCTCCTCTATAGGTTTCCTGCAATCAGTTCCACTGACAGAAGCATCTTTTCTGACCCTTGGCCTCAAACTTTCACAAGGACTTATAATGAAGCCACCAACTTGCAATTGATCGTGCGTTAGAAGGTCTACTTCTCGTTTTCTCTTTCTTCCACTCTCTGCAGTTGGTTCAGGTTGTACAGGAGTACAGTTGGAATAATTCGGCTCTCTTTGCTCCAGTAAAGAGACGTCCATGTTGTTATCACCACAAGATACCATGGCACCATGTATGTTACTTGCTACATGGAGTTCTTCAACCGAGGTGGAAGTATATTCTTCTACCAGTCCAGTACCTATTGAAACAGCTTTGTTTTGATTATCTCTGTCTAACTGAATTTCTCGCTGACCCTCAAAAACAGCTTTCTCGAGATTATCTCCATCTGTCTGAACTTCCTGCTGTCCCACAGGAACAGCTTTGTCTTTATTATCTGCGTTTGTCTGAACTTTGTTGTGCCCCTCGCAATTCGAGGTATCTGATTCCTCATTGTCAGTTTCCTTCACTGTATGTTTCTCCCTCACATTCACATTTTTTCTGTTATTTTGAGCAGAAACTACAGAAGAACCAGAAAAGTTTCCAGAATGACACCTCCCAGCTTCAGCTGCGGGTGAACCGTTGGAATTATCCAAATAACATCTCTTGTTTTTCTTGAAGTTTTCATCGCCTACCTTGATTTCATGCTGCAGCTTGGGATCATGCCATGTTGAACTACAAACAGTTTCCTTCACTATCAATTCATCAGAAGAGGAAATTATAGTTTGTGCTGCAACATTCTCGATAACTGGCATGGCAGAGATAAATGAATTTGCACATTGAGATGGAAGAGAATACTCACAACCTCGTGTTTGTGAAAACTTTATGCATTCGTGTTCAGTTTGTCCCCCAGAAGCTAAAGTGCTCCGCCCTGGAGAAGTTTGTTCAATATTTTCAAGGCCAACAAGAATACTTTCAGTAGATCTTTTTGCTTCTTTCTTTTGATCTACATCGTCAGCAGCAGGAACGTTTTGTAGAACGGAGTCATTAAAGTCTTTAGGGGGCTCATTTATTCCTGTAGAACTATGAGATTTGTATTTTCTTCTTGAATATTGGATGACTTTAACTTCTTTCCTAGTCGTTTGATGCTCCAACTTTGATCTTAAATCATCCTCCTCTTTTGTGATTTTAAGGCCATCAGATGGTTTGCTTTCCAATGGATGTTTTAGATGACGTTTTGTGCGTAATTTCCTGGATTTCCAATAGAAGCTGGAGGAATTCAAGTCGGGAGTTGCATCGGAGAGCAGCCCACCCAATGTCAATAGATGCTTAACATTCTTAGATGGGAAATTCTTTTTCACCTTCACACAGTGCTGTAAATTGATACTCATTTGTGAAGTCCAGTCTCCTATGCATCCAGTTTGTTCTTCTCTGTCAATAGCTATATCAATCAAGTATAGATCTTCCTGAGATGCCATATCCAGCGGAATCTCGTTATAATTAAAAGGTACCGAAATTTCCTCTGCTGTGGCTGCAGCATGTGCCTTTATTTTTTGGAAGTCTAACCATACGAGAAAATCAGAGAAAGTGAATCAGAATACAAACAAACTGAGAAAAATAGTAAAAGGGAATGGGAGAACGCAATAACTTCTTTATTTTAATTAAAATTTGATTAAATGTGCACGAGAAGTTCAGGTATCATTGTTGTGAGATTCAAAGAAAATTAAACATAATTTCTGATGGTTCCATGCATTCTTCTGATCTTCCACAAGTTCAGCTGAAGTCCAAGAAAATAAACGAGGCTGGAGTGCTGAAATTTAAGGTAAAAAATTAACTTTTCATTTTTCATTCCAATGCACAAGAAGATAAACGGACTTTTACCTGAATGACAAATCACGAGAACATTTGCTCCACCTTTTGGACTCAGCAATCCTTCAATTTCAATTGCATGCTCCAGGCAGAACATTCGAGGTTTTTCAAATCCACCAGAAATATTCCACCCCATCGCAGTCTTAACTTTCGAAGAAGCTGCATCATACTTGGAAGACGATGTACGGTCAGAGATAGGAGATTGCTCAATCGGTGAATGTATACATTGGCTTGATTCAACCACTGAAGATGATCCAATTGGATAGGTTAGATCCCTCATATTTGATCTTGGGTACATTAGCACATTATGAATTTTCAAAAATGGTTTGATAATCTAGATACATATAAGAGAACTTACACAGAAACCTTTTGCACGCAGTAAAAAGAGGAACAACCATAGATGAGTCATCAAAGATAAAGTATGAATTACAGATACTTCACATGGTTTGATGATGAACAACAATTCCACAAGCAGGCCTCTTTCTATTGGCAGTTACACGAAAAAAGAAAACAAAGTTTATAAATTTCAATCAGAAATAAACACATCTAGCAGGGGACAACAAGTTTTATCTAGCAGCAGCCACATATCAAAACATCATTTTCCTGAAACATATTTTAGAATTAGATCCAGCAAAAGTTATAATACATTTGTACAGACCAATTTTCTGGTAAAATAAAATCAGACACTTGGGTGTTTTAACACTCTGTTTTCATAGAAGCATGTGAAAAATATTTAATTTGATGGGCCATTCCTAATTATATGTATCACTTGGAAGAAATTACATTACTACTGAGAATTTAAGAGACAAGAAAAACAAAGTGAATGTTATGAAAGCATAGGATTGGCAAGAGCATGTTTTTGGACCTTGTACCTGGAATAGAGGCCTCAATCATGTGATGGAGATCAGAAAGTGAATGAGATTCACCTGGTTTGAGAACTTCTAGATCTTGAATGGTATGGTGATCCTCAAGCACAAGAGTCTTTGATGCTTCCACAGATGGTTGTACAACAGCCATAAATGGAAAACCAAGAATGCCACAAGCAACACAGGGTAAAGTTCCAGAATCCATATGAAAATCATATGCCAAGTCATCATCGTCTAGGTCAAAATCAACTGCATTAATACAGCTAGTCAACTGGCTGAAATGATCCTGATTATCATCATTTTCAGGATAAGCCTTTTCACTTGATATTGATATTGCAGCATCTGCACCATTGCAGAATTCAGATTCTTTACTTGAAGATGGCAACAATTCCAGGTCCCATAGTACTACATGGTATGAGGAATTTCTCTGAAGGAGAATAGTCAAGAGATTGTTTTCATTCAAGATATCTTCAATAAATGCTTTCTTTACTAACAATTCTCTTTCTTCCTTCTGACGATCTCTACGACGTGAGCTTCGCACCCCTGGTAGTAAGGATCTTGGTATTCTGTAATTAAATAAATTCCAGTCTTAAAGTTTGGACATCGGTACAATAGAAGCATCTCAGACCTTCTATTCTAATCATCAAGGGAAAAAACAGCAATTTGACAGCATAAAAATAATTTTAAGTGAGAAGTTCAAAATTTATAATTGATCATAGATCAAACATGAGATTTCTGCCTATTAGACTTCTAAACTGACACATCTCAACGAAAATTATTAAGCCCCTGTTTGGGCTCCATTGTAAAAAAAATGCATTTTTCTATCTCATCTTGTCAACCACACATTCTCCAATAAAATAATATTACACATAAACCAAAAACTTTTCCTTCTTTTTTAGCCACACATTCTTTAAAAAATCACTATTCCAAAATACATTTTTCCCTAAAATTTGATTTTAATGGAGCTCAAACAAGGGCTAAATGCCTAACCTATTATGTGAAGTTCAGAGGGTTATAAGATTATGTCATATCAACCATAAGCATTTTGGTGAGTCAATTATTTCTTGTCTAGGACCAGTTAAAAAAACAAATCAATTACCACAAGTCTAATAATATGAAAAATAAAGAAGGGAACTTTTTCCCAACTACAACTGGATAGAAAGCTGGTCTCACGACACACGAGGTTATAAATATCTTAAAATGCACATTGCACACTACTTATTTCCAAAATTTTCCTAAAGTATTTGACTCATCTTCCCCATAAATATGATGCTTAATTATTTAATACCTCTCTCTTCAAAAATGACTCAAGAAAAATAATTATAAACTCCCTTTGTGACAACAGCTCTGAATAATCTATTTTTATGCCCTTGATACGAGGACTAACAAGTTTCCCACCACTGAACGCTACCCCCAAAAGAACGGAAAAATATAGTCCTGAATCTCTGTCCAAGCCAATGTTTACCTACCATTTCCAACTCAGCTTTTCAGTCATAGAAGAACTTCCATTGATAGAAAACAGAAACTCCAGACATGAACAAAATAAAATAAATAATAAACCTAGAGTTTGCCCATGAAGAGGTTAAGAAAGACAATCAAAGGCATACTTCCATTGATATCTTCATACACAATGGAGTGCCTTAAATGAAACAAAAATAGAAGTTCAATGACTAATTTGGAACCAAAAAAAGTTAAAAGTACCCAAGTGACTAACACTATAAGTTGTTCACTGACAGCGCTTTTAACCCATAACTTTATTAAAGAGTACAGGATCGACCAATAAACAACAAAGGCCATGTAAATAACCATGACTCAGTTTACTCAGCTTAAGAGTGGATCCAAGAAAGAAATTTAAAAATCGTTTAACATATTTTGTTCAAGATCGGGAATCAATCCCAGGCAGTAAATCTAGTGCCAATTGTTATCATTGAAATACAAAATTAAGTAAGCTACAGCTTAGCAAGTCATTGATGATCCCTAAAGAATACTTCAAGGAAACCTAAACCAACATATTGGTCTAAAGTAACAGTCAAAGCTAGAAACCTGACCTTGAAATGAAAGACATGGTCAACAAGTACAAGAGCTGCTGATGAGAAAGCATGGGTAGATAATTCATGGCAGCTCTACGCACAGCAGCTTCCTTAGCTATTGCAAGCCATTCCGGCGTGCCAAAATTAGCAGCTTCTCCACAATTGAAACCTAGTTTGCATAAGAGAGTCACTAGATAAGCCTCAAGAAACATGCATATAAGAAAGGAAAAGAGATCTACTCAGTTTTGTTCTTGCTAAGAGCAAACATGACATTGACCTAAGTTACTTACTACATGGTTTCGAAATAATAAGGTTAATTATTTGGTCAATGAGCCTGTAAATCAAGAATAGCAATTCCAGACAAGTCTTATTGTTAAGCTATATGCCAGAGGTTCAACGAATTACCCAACCTTGGAGCTATAAGGCTCAACATGCATCCCATTTGTTTCCTTAAACAAGTGTCTAACCAAAAAAAAAACAATCTATCTGAGGAGTGGAGTACACGTAGACAATTAAAAAGAATGGTGGGGGGAAAAAAGACAAGGCAATTTAGAAACAAGCAGGAAAAAGGTGGAAGGGATCAGGACGGGGATTAAAATAACTCAATAAAAACCTGCTTTGTCATTAAAAAAATAAAATTCTTTAATTGTAATGCATAAAGATATTGAAAGATTATGAAATATGAGAATATGTAATAACAATAAGCTCAGCCTTCATTCCAAGTCTTCAAGGTACCCAACAGCAGGTAAAAGAGTTGGGGTTCAATATTACGAAACAGATGTTACAATCAAGATGAACATCAAATTGCTCCAACAAGCATACGATATATAAAGCAATTACCATGGCTGAATCCTATGTGGTAAGCCCTCGGAAAAGTCACAACAAATTCTCCAGGGTACTGCACCAACCTAAAAATGATAGCCATGTCCACCTTAGCAGAATACTTAACAAATATAGCCTTGTCTCATATCAACATGCACTCCACATAACCAACAAAATTATGGAAATAAATCCTCCTATTCACAAATAGAAAATATAAATAAAATGCATAAGAATCGCTTAAGCCTCCGTTTGGGAAGAATGTATAAGCGGTTTAATTCATAAATAGATAGAAACGAGTTGCGGAAAGCGGAAAGTACTTGTGGGTTCATTAGAATATGTAGTTGAAAATGAAGTTACCATTTATAAATGATTTATAAATTTTGCCAAACGGGGCAAAATAAACCACACACCTGCAACATGGGATGTTGGATGCAATAATAACTTCAGGAGACAAAACAGTTGTCTTCTCGCCCAAGAGAGAGAGAGCAGCTGGAAATCACAAACAGAATTGAATCTGAGTGAAGAAAATAGTGCACAAGTCTCAGAGCACTAAATGTTAAAGCTAGATTCCACTGTGAACAGCACATAAATTTGAAGTTCCGTAAAGACAAATGGCACTAACCAAACATTCATGCCATGAATATAATTATTTTTCAAGAGGAAAATGTTGAAAAGTCTAAAAACTATAAATCATGAGCAACATGTCCATTATCCGAGACTTCATACCATATAAAGATCTAAAGGGAAATCCACCAGCATGTTCTACTGTCTGGAGCTTTAAATAGTATTACAAAATACTGATGCATACAGAGGAACTTTTGCATTCCCCCCCACCCCACCCCACCCCCCCAACCAAGTAAGAAGAAGGTCGTTGCATCTGCTACAAGAAAACAAGGAAAATCAATCAACAAGACCAGGTAACCATCTTGGCAAGAAGTAGAAGCATTGATATTCTAGCTTACACCTCAGTAGTTCATTCAAGATGCAAACACATAGAAAATGTTGTCAGATCTTATTTGCTTCAAATTTGATAAGAACCCCAGCAGCATACCCAACTAGACATGCAAAAGAAGTCTATGGTATGTCATGTTTTATAAAGAATGCTACTGCAACAGTTTTTACAGAAAAATCAAAGAATAAAAGTAATAGATGAACCTCGTAGGTCAGTAGTCACAAATAGAGAGTATTAGTTCTGTCTGGGCCCCTCTGCAAACAAACACCTCTTATCTACTTACTATCCATTTTGATAATAGCTCACGAAAAAGAGTGTCCAAGAACAGCAAAAACTGAATCATATAACTGTTAAGGCATGCAATTTCTATCTGGAGGTCATGCTTTCCAGCAATAACAGTGTGAGCCAACTATGGAAGTTGGGATTATATTCTTCTCATTGTGGTACAGAATAATTAACAATCAATAGAGTTTCCTAAGGCATGAAAAGGGACATTTCAAGAAACAAAAATGAAAGAATTATCTCAAACATAGGAAAAATTGACAGCATCATCCATGACATCTTGTTTTTCATGATGTTAATCGCATATTTACTAGAAAGCACTCACATACCTAAACGGTCAGTGTTTCCTCCGTAACCATAAAGACGAATTACTTCTTCAAAATTGAATGCATGGTCTCCTGGCACTGCATACCAAGTCTTCGGAGCACCCATGTGAAGGAAGTTCAAGCTGTGAAGCTCATGATCTTCAACATGCCAAGCAAACCAGCTGAACAGCATTCCCACATAAACCATGGGAGAAGTAACACCAGGGATATCATCTGGCATAAAACGTGTCAATGATCCAGCAGATCGTGCTATTACTTGTAAATTCCAAGGACTATTTGAAAGCTTCCAACCAGCAGTACCTTCCATCTCACTCGTACAGTTTAAATCCTTGTGCCCAGAAAAAGACTCAGCTTGATGTGACTGCATAGATGGTAATGAATTTGATGCTGTTTCTTTACATAAACTAAAATCTTTCTGGTTGCCTGAAACTTTATCTAGACTACCACAGTTCACCGCATCTACATGATCATCCTTGCCATCAGAGCTTCCTAAATTATTTCGATCAAAGGATTTCCTCTTTCTCCTCCTTCGTTTACGTCTATAAAACTGTCGCAGCGACCCTACTGGTTCGCCAAACCCTGAGCCAGGCACATCATTTGCATACTCTACATAGACTGGCTTCTCAGCAGAAGCCACTTTCCAGAACATTGCCTCTACAATTAATGGATTCACCTCTTTAACCATCCCAAACAGACCCTTAGCAAAGTTCTTCGACTTTGCTTCAAATTGTTCTAACGTATAAACCTCCCCACTTTGCCAAACTTGCTTTTGAGCTCCGAATATCTGATCCCTTGCCCCCTTCGCCCTTCTCCCTTTCTCACTACCTAATTCTTGGTGCCTAGTAGTGAATACCGCCCTACTCTCATTGAAATTATGATTTCCCTTATTAGCATTATCCGTTTTTGACTTAGTAATGAGGTTTAGATCTGAACCCAATTCCGGGCACTTGGAAAGGGACTTATTTAAATTATAAAGAACATACTTTTTCGAAGGTTTAGGCAATGGCGGAATTATTTTACATATACCAAAAGCACTAGCTTCTTTCTCTATTTTTGATATATATGCAACTGGGTCTGCAAATTCCGTGTCCGTTGGTCGGAATTCAGGTGCCGTTGGCAACCCTTTAAGCCACTTCGGTATTTCCACATCCTTCATTATACCACAAAAAATTCACCCAGACTCGATCCCTTGTAATTGAAGTACACAAAAATAAATCCAAGGCTACTGCATTGCACTATTAAAATTGAAAAAGACCTAAATGAAAACGTAAATTCAAATTTTCACGAGACTCTTTCTGTGAAATGGAACTGCACTGATTTTTATTACTTCCTAAAACAACCAAAGAAAACTAAGAACAATTCAAAAGGTATAAATGAACGAAAGTAAAAAGGGCGGAAAAACCTGTAGCTTCAATTTTATCGAGAAGCGCTCGAGTGAAAAGGCACCAGAGATTGGGTCTGAGAAACAGGGACCTCTGGATTGAAGCCCTTGAGGGGGACTAGGTTTTGAGATTTTGGGGAAATTCAACGACGCGCAAGATAGATTATATAAAGGTAGTTTCCTTAACGTACACCGGTACAATTAGCGCCCATTTTCGTTTTCACTTTTCACTTTCT
>CAIGRT010032814.1:0-15714 GCA_903798405.1 Fraxinus platypoda
ACAGTACCAGGCTATGGAGACTAAGGTATAAATTATCTCAGGTTGTCAGAAGTTTATCATTTTTTTTGAATGGGTATGTCTAAATGGCCATCTTTTCCTTCATTTTCTTTTCTGGGTAGTTGGTCTTTCAATTTTGCATTTCATAACCACATTAAGCATAGTAGAAAGCATAGAGAAACAGTTCTGTACAGAAGATGACAAAGATTCAAGGCGAGTTGTGTTATCTTTTATTTGAATTTTGTTATGCATATGAGACTACTAGTGTCCCTGTGGAATACAATCAGGAGAAGTGAATATGGCTCATTCTTTTTCAGGAGAAGTGACATAAGAGTGAATGAATTATTAGAGACTTAAAAGTATAAAAGAGGAATTTGAATCCATTGAGAGAACTGTTCGGGAAATCGAGACCCCAACTGCAAGAGAAGAGATGCCACCAAAGGCTAAGATCCCAAGAATTCCTTCTCTTTCTCCGAGACAGCTCCAACTGACAAACTAGAGTTCAATCAGGAATCAACTTCGGAAAATGAGGCACATAGAGGAGGGACGGTAATGAGGCTTAGTCCCATAAGTCGAGTATCTTTAACTCGCAATGAGACCCCAGAAATACCAGAGATCAAACTGTTGGAGAACCTAGACTCTTTCACAATAAACAAAAAGAAGTCTGGTGCAGATATGGAGGCAGATCTGTCAAGGTTAAAACTGCAGCTGGAACTTGAGAACCATAGCATAGGCAATTCTATGGTATGGACAAAATTGGTAACTGGGAATATGATAACATTGAGAAGGAATCGAAGAATCTTAAATAAATATCAGACAGACTACCCCGAGAAAATGATTTTAAGCTACCATAGAGGGTAATCAGTAATCATTTCTGCTGTTTATAATTTATTTGCAGCATCCCTTATTTTTCACACATTGATTAATCAAGCGGTTCTAAGATAGCAATCCCGGGGAACATTTTTTGTATGACGAAACTTGTAAAGCTTAGATTTCTCTCCAATGCTTGTATATTCTTTTACCATGTAAAATGTATATTCTGTATTTTCAAATTATTGTTACAACGCAAAATTCTTTTCCAAATACGTTCTTGTCTCGATTGATAATTGAGGATCCAGGGAAGAATGTGAGTGTTGTTGATGTCTTTATCTTTTACATCCTTCTAATTTTCGTGTTACGATCAGTCATTGATTTGAATGCCTTGCCTCAGTCAATAGTACAAAAGCTTGCTCTGTTGCTTTTGGAAGCTTTTTCCATAAGATTTATCTTCAATGGCTCTTGTGGATAGGCTATTGCAAAGGAACCTCCACTTTCACTTGTGAAGCAGAATTACACGTCAGTTTCACTATAGCAGCAAGAAGCCGCAGTGGCCAACTGCAGAAAAGAGGTCAGACTGCCCCCCTTTAGTAAAACTATTTTCATTTCTTAGTGCTTTTCGATCAATTTTAAAGTGCATTTTGGGTGACACTCATTGATTGTTTTATCTTTTTATACTCCCAGTCTTGTTTCGATTTTGTTAATTTACAAACCCAATCTTACGAAAACCCACCGACGCTAATTTAGAATTTTAAGGGCATGTTTCATATGGTGTCTATTGGCCTCAGAATTCAACAAGACCAAATTATTAGAAGAGCTACGGTCCATGCGGTCTAACGCAGATATCTAAGTGTACAGGTAACATATGCTTGGACAAGAAGGAAGTTGGGATCTATTGACAGCCGGGACTTGCTGGATTCAAACATCAACAATGTCTACAAAATTAAAGAAGAGAGATGTGCTGTCAATTTTCTTATTTGATCCTATTTAGTCGTATGTAACTAACATGCTATCTAGTTTGTACATATCAGATCATTTTCATGGCCTTGTATTGTGTGATGAGGGTGTAATTGCTTAGTCAAGTTTCTTTTAGTCATATGGCTTGGACGAGGACAAACAAAGAGAAACATGATGTCGACATTTTTGTGGTTCTTCTGAAGCAAAGGAGACATCAACGTTAAATAACATGTGTTCAATAAAAACTAAATTCAACATGGATTAGAATGAAGGACTATATTTAAATAAATAAATTCATCTACTTTCTAACGCGAAATTATTAAAAAAAAATATCCATGTGGGAACTTTGTCACACAAAAGTGCTGAAATAATTACTTAAATGAGAAGTAAAAGGGTCAAACAAGTGTAAAATTGGAGTCTCAAAAGCTGTAAAAAGGTCATGAAAATGGCCATGTGTAAATGAGGAGAGTCGTGAGAGTTAATTTCTTGCCATTGATTATAAGATGGGTTCAAAAATCATTTGTGCTGCATTTGTTTTTCCTTAAGTCCGTTTGACCCCCATTATTTCCTATTATAATGAGAGGAATAGTAATTTTTTGGAGAATGTGTGATAAAAAGAAAACGGAAAAGTTTTTGAATTTATGTGTAATATTATTTTATTGGAGAATGTGTGGTAAATAAAAAGAGAAAGAAAAATAAATTATAATTTAATGAGAAATAATAAGGCCAAACGGGTACAGTAGACAATATTTTACCTTATCGAACGAACGAACGAGCGAGCCACATATTTTCAACTTTGATGTCAAAATGTTGCTTTTGGCATG
Source organism: Fraxinus platypoda (assembly GCA_903798405.1). Taxonomy (NCBI): domain Eukaryota; kingdom Viridiplantae; phylum Streptophyta; class Magnoliopsida; order Lamiales; family Oleaceae; genus Fraxinus; species Fraxinus platypoda. The sequence continues at coordinate 2,595 of CAIGRT010032814.1, forward strand.
GAACCATCTCTCTTTAAAGGATACCCCCTAACCTTCATAGAGCTCAACTCCCCATAAGCATATTCAGTCACACAAACTGCTTTCATGAAATGGACACAAATTTTTCACCATCTATTGGTGCAGATGAAAAAGAAGACTATATAGACATGGATTTGAGCTTTTCATCCACAAACTCCCTCTACTCCCCAAATTCTTCCCCACAAAGCAAAGATTTTGAGTTCCAAATGTCCTCCATTTCCAATGACAAAGGAACCACCACTTCTTCAGCAGATGAACTCTTCTACAAAGGCCAGCTCCTCCCTCTCCACCAACCCCCGCGGCTGAAAATGATTCAAAAACTCCTCGAAGCCTCCTCCAACACCACCATCACGACCTTCTTGGAGAACACCAAACCGGGCTTTAAAGAAGAGAATCATCATGAAACACCATTCATGACTTGCTCCTCCTCAGTGAAGTCCTGTAGAGCGAGTTGTGAACTGAACCCTAACAAGAATTTCTTCGAACGGTCTGCTGAATTAAGCAGTTTCGTCAATAAACAGCATCCAAAGAATTCTTGGTCCAAAAAGTTGAAACTCATGATGCAATCCGTACATTTTCAGAAGCTTAAGGCTTTGAGGGCTTATCTGAAATCTCTATTCAGCAAGTCTGCATGCAATTTAGAAGCAGAAAACTTGTCAAAAGTTGAGGAATCTTCAAATGATAAGTACATTAAGATTACCAGGAAAAAACCATTTGGAAGTATGGGAAAATCTACATGCCCAACAATGTCAATAGCTACTATAATAAAGAGCATTGACAAAGAGGGGATTGGGAATGATAATGTCCACAGGAGGTCATTCTCCGGGGCAATCAAACGACACTCTGCAACTAAGTGTTCGTCTTTTTCTTCATCTTCATCATCATCTATTTCTTCGTCTGGTGCTTCCTCCTCGTCTTCTTCTTCCAGGTTCAATTCCAAATGTTTCCAAGAATTACATTTTCTCAAGAGGAGCAGCAGTGCCACTAAGATTGAACGTTCAGTAGAGGCAGCCATTGCTCACTGCAAGAAATCTCAACAGCTTTCTGAGTCAAGAAACAATACATTTTGTTCAATGTAATCAAGAAATAACAGGTGTTTCTTCGTACCAATATTTACATTTTCTAAATAAAATATGAAAAATAAAAAAGCGTAATTGTGCAAAAAAAGAAAATCAGGAATTCCATCCCCTGATTGAATCTTCAGAAAAATCAGAGTTGCTGCAGTTTCTTATTCATCAATTAATTACTGCTACAAACAAATTCAGACCTGTCTCTTGTATTATTTTCGTTCTCATAATTTTTTTTTTGTTGTCAAAGGAAGCCTAGGTAAGCAATTCGAGGACAATCTCAAGCTGTTAGAGAGACGTAATATTTATGGATTATGCTATTTGTACATAGAAATGGTACATAAGGAATTACATAAAATGATATGGAAGGAAAATATTGGATGAAAATGTTAACGGTATTTTAAATTGATAAATGATAGAGTGATATGTAGCATTATGTAATCCATTATGTAAAATTTGATGTACATGTTGCAAGATCCAATATTTATTTATATAAATTTAATCTTTAACGCACTTCTTTACTTCATTATATTTATGTTTCAATCAATGTCCTGATTCTAATCTAGAAAAATTCCGAATGGACTAACAAAAATAATAAAAAGGGAAGGAAAATAAAATTGACACTTTCAAGGATCAGAAGACATTATTGAAAAAAAGACTGTGCTGTAAACCTTTTAACAGAAGTTGTATTAACTTTTGTGCACAGAAATATTTACAATTTCATCTCTGCTACTGGCTTCTGTGTTTTTCAGATTTGATCTGTTTTCCACATTGTATATTTTTTGCTGTTCTTTGAGCAAACCCATGAATAAAATTTGTCATTTCGTGTTTGATTGCGAGCATGAAATTTGTATGGAAAGAAAATATTAATTAAATGTATTTGATTGATTTAGTTTTTAATCTAAAAAATATTATACTTGCCCATTTTTTATTGGTAGATAGATGAAAGAGAGAGAGAGAATGAATTGCCTGGAAAATAAAAACCATAACTCCCTAAAGAAAATATTTTCCATGTTTTCAAGGAAAATATGGTTACATGATCAAAAGTAAAAAAAATATTTTTCGTGAAAAAAATTGTCAATCAAACAGTACAAAAGTGGGAAATTAGATGAAAAAACACATTTTTTATAGAAAATATTGGCAATCAAACGCACATTTACAATTGTTAACAAATGCAAAAATGGAGAGGCGTAGAAGTATTTACAAACTCATTGTTATCACATTATAATTTTAGTAACTTATAATTTTCTACAAATATTTCCACACTCTCGTGTTCATGTCGAACTTTTTATAAGAGAAAAAAAAATGGCGGTTATATTAGTTTTAAAATACATGAATAACAATACAATACTTCAACAAGCGAATTAGCAACACATAAACACGAGAATCATTGGAAATGACTGCAAGAAAATAATTGAATTCCCAATCTTTGAATGGAGAAAGAAAGTTCACCAAAGAAGAATTTTTCACAAAAGAAATCGATTATACGAAAAAAAGGATATTTTTAGTAGGTTATTTGTAAAAATGTTAAAAGGAAAAAACATATTTCATTTTCTCTTTCTGACAATTTTCAGCACGATTTTAGGTAATATTCTCGACTGTCTCGACAGCTTATTGGAGCTCTTTCATCTTGTATAAAATGAATGGCTGGCTAAATCATTTCATTTACTAGAAAAAGAGAAAAAAAAAATGGCTAAAATAAAGAGAAAAGAAACTTGAATAAAGAAGTTTGATATACAAACAAACAACTCAGCTTATGGTTTCGTAGACTCCTAAACGATGATGACATTGACTAAACATAGGTCGGAGTGAGCTTGTCATCCTGATTTTAGGCATAGTGAACACTATCAAATGTCACCCAACTTTACAACTAACCCAATAAATAAATAAATAAAAATCTTCACAAAGATGGAATTTAATTGTGATCTATTTCAATTTTTTGGGATGGCCTAAAATTTGTGGGTCGACAATATGAATTACCACGAGTTGGAATGAGCATGACACTTATTTTGTGGTATTGAATGGGTCCGTTTCACAAGGCTGGTAGAAGAGCTTCATAGCTTCCCGAGAAAGTTACATTGCACCAACTTCTTTAAAAGTTCTTCTAGTCCAACGAAACACTTTTAAAAAATTAGTCAAACGGATTCAAAAGCAGTTTCTTAGTTCTGGAAACAATTTTTGATTTTTCATAAGACTTGCAAAACGAGCCCAACTTGTGATTATGTATACATCAAGCTAGTATTGTACTCTAGCAATTATACATGTACTAAAATAAGTAGAAAATTTTCGTACTTATAAATTTTTTTGTTTTTGTGCTCATAGAATTGGCCTAAATTCCATTTTTAAAAAAAAAAAAAAAAAAACTTACCCCGCCTCACAAATCTAACCCAATCCAAAAATATCGATCTAGTTTGGTGTATGCATCGATCAATGAAATTATAAGGTTTGTTGACCGAATATATCTATCATGCATGCACGAAGTCTTGTTTCTTTCAAAGGGACTTTTAGGAACAAGATAAGTATCTCTATAATATTTCCAGATTCATGGAATGTCAAAAATAAAATTCCCATTGGTCACATCAACTTATGGGCTACTCTTGCTTGTTTCCACTCAAGATTCTTAAGTCTCTTTCTCTGGTGAATGTCATTAGACCCTTAAGCTGGACACATCCCAATTCAGAGTTCAAAGGAGCTCTAGAAGATTATAGTGCATGCACTTGTAAGTACAAGGGGATGCGAAGACAACTGCTCAGTACAAAAACCAGTCTATTATTATATCATGTGGATGGATATTGCCAAATTTATTCTCAAAGAATCGAGATGTTTATATCCAATATGTTTTATACACGTGTGTATGTGCTTTTAAGTGTTTATAAGCTGTGAGTTCTAAAAATTTGTGGATAATAAGTGAACAGTGAGTTGTGAGTCCTACAAAATCTGTAGATAAAAAGTATATTTGACTAGCTAAAATCAAAATTTATGCTTTGACAAACATGTTGTATGTCTAAGGCATTCTACATGGGGTCTGTAGTTTTCCCAAAGGCAATTTAAAGACAAGGTGAAATTTTTTCGTGTTTAGTAGCAGTAAAAATTGGATTGACTAGGACAGTCTTGGCCTCTAGGCATGTCCCCAGCTGGGTTTGGCCGGGTGGATGAGGATGGACTTGAGGGCGATCTTTAGACAAATACCCTTAAAATCAAGAATCTTTTGAAAAATAAGATGAAAAGTATTTAGAAAGTAAAAAATATGGTGTAAAAATAGTGAGATGAAAAAGTATTTTGAGAGTAAAGTAAGGGGTGAGCTGACTTGTTGAGCACAACCTAACTAGCCTGTTGAGCCAAGTCAAGACCGGAGGTGGGCTAGCCAAGCCATTTCGGCTTGGCCCATTAACATCCCTAGTCAGATTCTCTTTTTCCTCATTAGTTTGCTCTTTTGTTCGACGAGAAGGCAATAGTGTTGCCCACGCTCGTCCTACAAGCCTCTTCTTCTCCTTTTGATTTTGCGTGGACTGAGGAGACCTCAAGCTTCATTGCTGATCTTGTATCAGTTAGAACAGGGACATGCAACCATGGGCGGATCCAGTACCCGGAGAGCCGGCACAGCTGCCCGTGCTGGATCCGTTGGGGGGAAAAAAATAAAACTTTGATAATTCTTGTTAATATTTATAAATATGTTGTATCAAATGTTAACATGCGGTTGCATAGCTCACACGGCTAGGCACCAAGATTCTATGTGTTAGGTACAGTGTTCGATTCTGTAAGCCTCTTCTTCTTATTTTAAATTTTTTTTAGTTATCAAATTGACGGAAAGAAAAGTCTTATTATATTATTGAAATAGATAAGATTCGAACCCTGTAATAAACCAGGATTCTATATGTTAGGTACAATGTTCGATTCCATAAACCTCCTCTTCTTATTTTAAATTTCTTTTAGCTATCAAATTGACTAAAAGAAAAGTCTTATTATATTATTGAAATAGATAAGATTCGAACCCTGTAATAAAAATGTGATGGTTGAAAGCTTGACCACTATGACAATTGTAAATTTGTAAATTAAACAAAAAATATTGGTATATCAAACTAATAAAGTCTTTGTTTTATTTTTTTTTAACTAAAATTCGATGACCCAACGATTGAACCACTAATCCGATGATTTTTTTCAATTAACAACCGGATCATGTATGATAACTATGCATAATATATATTTTTATTGTTATATTTTATTAATTTTTTGTGTAAAAATTAAATTTAGACAATATAAGTAATGCTCTTTATTCTTTTAGGAGTTTGAAAAAAAAAATTTAATAAAAAAATTCTAAAAATCATTGTTTTAAGAACTTTGCATAAGCTTCGTCTAAGTTCAGAACTTGTATTTACCATTTAATCATATTTTACGTATAATTTTCATTTTGTTTCGCTTAAGTTCGGAAAAACTTGAAATTTGGTCATACGTATATGATTCAAAAAATGTAATTTCTTCTTGTTATTTTGGATTGTTGAGTTTTCAACGATTGATGTATTTTGAATCGAGATGCAAAAGAATCTATATTTCCTATCTCTTATTATTTATCCCGCAAATGAGGGAGTCTAATTAGTAATTATTATAAATAAATATGTATTTTTTTAATATTATTTAATTAAATATTAATAAATAATTTTGCTACTGCAATCGTAAATGGTTAACGACCGCCCTAGCTCACTCAGCTTTTTGGATCCGTCCCTGCATGCAACACAACATAAAAGNGGGAGTCTAATTAGTAATTATTATAAATAAATATGTATTTTTTTAATATTATTTAATTAAATATTAATAAATAATTTTGCTACTGCAATCGTAAATGGTTAACGACCGCCCTAGCTCACTCAGCTTTTTGGATCCGTCCCTGCATGCAACACAACATAAAAGGGAAACGAATTGCAGCATATGGAACCTCATAGTGTATGTACATGAACAAAAATACATCATGTTCTATATATTTTTGGGAAATATATTTAGTGGTTATACATACAGCAATATCATGAAGTAGGTTGATAAGAAAATTTTGATTTTCATACAATATTCCGACCAGCTGGATACTTTTCGATCGCCAAATTTTAAGTATGTACTGTGATATAATGTTGTGATAGAGCCTAAGACCTTTGGAGCAAAAAATAATCCCCTCTTCCATGTCTCATTGGGTAGCATTTTTCACATCAGTCTCCATATTGAGCAGAGGATGCTAATCAAAAGCCATGGCTTTCATCAAAGTGCGTAAATCGGGTTTACTTCTGAATCAGTGTCGGGATGATGCATTGAATAAGTTCCACTCCTCGAATACTTCTCTTTCTTTCTTACTCTTCGTGTCCTTCTGGATTTCACCACGTAATATGTCATGGCACTTAGAACACCAGCCATTGTAACTCCCCCTATAACTGTGACAAGAGTTGCAGCCCATTTATTTCGGCGCCCTACGACAATATAAGATGAAGCAATAAAAGCCACAGTGGTGCAAACGGAGGCCAACCACATCAACTTGTTGATCACCTCTACAACTCGTCTCTCGGATGTTATCTCACCTCGGACCACCGTAATTTGTACTACCACAACGGCCAAGGAAGTGAAGAGTGCAACAGCATTTGAAATGAAGAATAACTTGAAAGATGGACTGTGTACCATCACGGCCATTCCGTTGTCATCGTCACCTCCCGGAACTGTGAAAATAGCTGCAAAAGCAACTGTTGCAAAGAGGACAGCCACCACGGTCACTGAATTGGTAGCATTATTGATTCCTTCTCGGTGGAGCTTCTGGAGCTCTTTTGCTATGCCACTCACATTTTTGTTGGTTTTACGCACTTGTTCGAGCTGTGAGTGGACATCTTTCTTGATTTCTGAGACAGTTTTCCGAAGCTCGTCCCGAGGCTGATTCAGTTCATTGGCAGTGACAGCACCATAACGAGTCAAGCACTCTTTCATTTCTACAGTTTCTTCTGATAGAGGGAGTCCTTCAGCTATATCGAGGGCTGTTTTGCGGTCTCTTGTCAATGCATTGACATTTGTGTCACGGAGAAATAAGAGCTCATTCACGATCTGCAATAGTTTTGGGAGATCAAAACATAATCACATCACAAACACAAAAAAAAGTTATTGGTTGGATGAAACTAAGAACAATGTGATTCGATATGGGCTTTACGTAAAAACTAAATCATAGAAATGGGAGGTGCAACATTGGCAATAAGTACCTCGACACGTTTTTTCCTGGTGGCTATGTGTAACGCTGTATTGCCGAATTTGTCTGGAAGCATTACAATGGCTGCGTCTGCCTGCAGCAGCAACCTCACCGTTGCACAGCTAATGCCTTTAACAGCCATGTGCAGTGCGGTTTGTCCTTTCTTGTCTGTTCTTCTCGCCAATTGGGGATCCTTCTCAAGCAACACTTTTGCGATATCTACATGCCCTTGGCGAGCAGCTAAATGTAATGCATTTTTTCCATTCGATTTTGATATTTCGAGCAAGCTAGAATTCGTTGAAAGTAATTCATTAACAACTGCTACATGCCCTTTAGCAGCTGCAGATATAAGAGGAGTTGCATTTGATTGACCGACTGTCAAGCTTAATTCAGGGTCGTGCTGTAGCAGTATCTGGACAATATCTAGGAAAAAAAAAATACTCAGTAAATCACAAGAGTGTCGATAAACAAACATGGGAAAGAGAATGAAATTTGTAAAAATGTCAAAATTCTCCGGGTTAATGTTCAAAATCAGAATTGATCGTCAGAAAGCAAGAGTGCTAAACAAAATCATCAACATTGTCTAATTCCTTCATGCCATTTCAATTGAATTTTGGATTGTCTTCGTGTAGGGGTTCCATATCAGAAATAGGATTCATTCAGCGACTTCTTGTTGGGATTGATATCAGCAATACGAGCTCATCCAACGATAAACTTAAACCGAATTATGTGTCTATTGACACAATGAAAGGTCCAAAAATGATTTTGTGATTGCACAACATAGTAAACTGATGTAGAAAAATTTATTCCACACTTGAAGCATAAAAATCTTATTGAACTTGTCAAATTAAATAAGGCAGAGGGAATTAATCATTTGAAGTTATTTTCAGAAAAATCAAATTACCATGATGGCCTTGACTTGCAGCAATGTGCAAGGGATCAAACCCTGATCTATTTTTGGTTGTGATCCCTTCCTTGGTGGTGTAAGGCAACAACTCCTTCACCACAGCAATTTGACCCCTCTCCGCGGCGGTGAAAAGTGGCGTCTCCCCCAGCTCATTAACCTCATTCACAACTGCAGCTCTAATCTCCGCCACCTGGGCATCAAACTCGGCCCCGCTCAAAGTTCGAAGCATTTGCTCGTCGATTTCCCCTAATATCTGCTTAATCGCCGCCACGTCGCCCCTTTGCGCAGCCAGGTGCATCTCCGTGTCATTGTGCCGCCCTGTAACCTGCTTCACGTACTTTTTCTTACCCGCCTGGTCCATTCTCTTCCCGGAATTTGACACGACCAAGGCCTTGCCAGAGTTGGACACCACCAATGCCTTGCCAGAATTGGATGCCATCAACATCTTGGCGGAGTTGGACGCCATCAATGACTTTCCGGAATTCGACACCACCAAGACCGGCGCTCGCGGCGACGGCGATGGCGATGGGGGCTCCAGTTTTAGGCCCATTTCAAGATCCCTCTCACCTATTTTACGGGGGAAAAAAAAACAACATATACATACTTTTATCAAATCAAACGAAAATTCTACCTCCAATTAAACGGGGCTGATTCTTAATACAATTTTACATAAAAACATTATGAATAAATTTACCTTGGTCAATGATGGAAGCCATGGCAAGAAAAAAAACTTCCTTGCGTACTTGTTTCCTTGTTTCTAAATATCATTACTTGGTGCGATTAATTGTAATGTACATAAAATTACTATCTATAAACAATAAAGACTTCATCGGAGATAAGGCGGAGCTTGGCACACGGTGGAGGAATAGCGGTGGTGGAGGAGGAGATGAAAGGGGCAGCGGAATATAATTTACATCATCAATTTGTATACACTGATTACTCATGCATTTTATAGCCGTTAGGTATGTTGCCCAATGAATAAGAATTAAGAACACAATGTTTTGTCAAAAAATGAAAAATAAATAAATAAATAATAATAATACACAAACACACAGGTCTTTACAACAAATACTAATTATGTGGAATAGTTTTTAATATTCATTTTAAATTTCTTTAATTATTTATGACGAGACATTTAATTTATTTCAAGGGATTTTCTCCATTTTTACAGTAAAAAAAATTGGTGTGTTAGGTTAGATATCATCAGGGAAAAAAAATTGATAAATTTATCTCCTAGTAAATAATAAATAAAATTAATCAAATATTATTTTTAACTATTCTAGTCTTCAGTTAGGTGGAAAATGAGTGGCGCGAAAAGGATCACAAAATAATAATAATAATACATATCACTTAAATTAGGATGAACAGTGCTATTTATGATATTTATATGTGGTTTTTACGCCATAAAATTAGAGCGAGCTTGGCATTCACTTCTGAAAGCACTTAGGCCCTGTTTGATGGAATGGATTTTTCTAGGAAAAGAGAAAATAATTTCCAACTTCACTAAAAAGTAGTGTTTGATTGTTAAAATTTGGCCAAGAAATTTTTTTCCCTCCCCACGCTCCCCTTTTCCTACAATTTAGGGGTGGGAAAGCATTTTCCAGTCCGACGTAATTTTTATTTTTTTTTTGGCAATAAAAACAAATTTCATAACTAGTTGTAAAAAAAAAATTTCACTTTAATGGATAATTTTCATGTAGAACAAAGACAAACGAACATTAAACTTTGATGAAAAAAAATGATTTTTTTTTTTAATGGAAACAAATTTTATAACCAATTGTAGAAAAAATTATCATTTTAATGGACAATTTCCATGTAAAACAAAACCAAATGAACACAAAATTTAAAAAATTTTCAGGTGGAAAATTATATCAATCAAACACACCAAATTAACAATTCCCTGCAAAACAATAATTTCTAGACAATTACTTTGTCTGTAATTCATTTTCTTTCCACCCATGTTCCACCCTTACAATCAAACGGACCATAAGGTTGTCTCCATTATGATGCCTTCATATTAGACTTCGACAACTACCATTTTCAAAACTTTGTGATTGTTCTATAGCAGATTTTCATCCACCATTTGGTAGCAAAAAAACCGACTTGCATATTTTTTTTTTTCTGAATTAAACTATTTGTACAAAAGAAGTGTACACCCTACTTTACAGATGAATAGGTGGCAGTTTTTTAACGAATGATTAGCTCTGTGTTTTGTCAAAGATGAAGTGTAGTGTTGCCAAGTGTAGAATTTGTAAGGCATGATGTACAAGTATCAAGGTTAATTTTTTCCACCCACCTTTTAGGTGACAAATCTGCTCCGCAAGGCTTTCACTTTTTTTCTTGGAAAACGTGAAAGTAGTATCAAAATCCCATTTTCTTTAAAAGAGAGGATGCTAAGTTTACTATTCATCTCGTGCCCTCCCTTTCCCACTCTAACTGGTTATGTACTGTTTCTCCGTTAGTTTATTTATTTATTCTTCATTTTCTGCATGCCTGCCTTGCTTCCCTTTTTTTATTTGACTGTAAGTCAACATCAACCAATAGAGACCCACTTCATTTAATGTTCATATGATCTGGCATGTTCATTTCATTTTTGAATGGTCATTTGGTATCCACTTGGTGTGATGTACTGTCCATCCACTAAGTTTACTATTCATCTCGTGTCCTTTCACACTTTAACTGGTTATGTACTGTTATCTCCTTAGTTAATTATGACTGAAATTCTTCATTTTTTGACTACCTGCCTTGCTTCCGTTTTTTATTTGACTCGAAGTCAACATCCACCAATAAAGGCCCACTTCATTTAATGTTCATATCAATTGGCATGTTATTTTCTTTTTGAAATGGTCATTTGGCATCCACTTGGTTTGGTTTACGTTTCATATTCCTTGGCCGACATTTGTTCTATTTTAAATTCATGGTATATTCATTTTCCTATCTCATAGTTTTTTCTTCTGACCAACAAATCTTCCTTGGCCGACATACATTTCCCTATTTCATAGTTTTTTCTTCTGACCGACAAATTACCGTGGTACCCAAATTTCCCCATATATATCTTATCTCGATTTTTGTATCCACACATATCTTCTCTTTATATATATCTTTAGGTGTACGCACATAATCATAAAAATGACGAGCAAGACAATTTAAACAAAAATACCAATATAGTCATCCTTTTCATAATTTTCCGCCTTCTCTTCATATTCAAGATATTCAATGACACTCATGCCGTCTATTTGCAGTGTGAGGAGTTGGACATTACTTCGTTAGTGGTTTCATTTTCGCATTTCCACTAGGAATTATATAGTTCGTTTATAAAATCCCATCATATGTAGATTGGGCATGCAAGTCTAATGAGGATTTTGTAGAATAAGTTTGTGTATGCTTTTGAATAAAGTTGAAGTTTGATGGTAATGACACCGGCGGTTTTGTAGCTTCAATTTCTGGCCCATTTCTTATACAAGTTTGGCTAAGGTTAAAAAAGATAAATTTACACACAAGTGAATAAGCAGATTCTAAATTGAATAATCTTTAATATTTGTCATCTTTTTAGATCATTTTTTTTTTCACATTACTGAGCCCCTTGGGAGTTTCGGGATAGCAGGTATGAGCATTTTTTAAAATATCAATTTCGTACGTTTATGGACGGATCGATTTTGAGTGATTTTAGTAGCGATTTTTAAAACAGTTCAACATATACTTAGGAGTATAGTATTCACCGATTTTGAAAGTTTTTCAAAACAATAAAATTACATCTATGTCCCTTAACTAAAATTTCAGTTTATAGTTTCTTGTACGAATTTTTTTTACTCATATAAGTTATATTTTTCTAATAGTTAATTTGTTTTACATATAAGCTAATATTTATCTTAAATTAAATATTTGCTTAAATTTTGAACTTAGTATTTTTTTTACTTATACGTAAACTTTACAATTATAAGTTAATTTTGTAATTTTAAATATTTTTAAGTGATTTTTACATATAAGTAAATTTTTATATTTTATAAGTGAATTTTTGTCTTATTAATAGTATTTTTACTTTATATACAATTTTTTTTTTAACATAAAAGTGATTTTTTACTTTATAAGTAATAATTTACTTATATGTAATTTTTTTGCTTATAAATAATTTTTTAATTAATATATTTTCATTTACAAGATAGTTTTAAATAAAATATGTTGGTTGAAAATAATTATTTTATAAAGGGTAAAATTTGAATATAATATGAGAAACGGTAAAAACCCTTCAATCTGTGGGTTGAGAGAACAAGTCAAAATTACACTATATCGATTTTGTGTAGTTTAAAGGTCAGCCAAAATCGGTGCCCAAAAAACTAACTAGCACCGATTTTCTTACCTCCTCGTAAACAACGTTACCTAAAATCGGTGGAAAAAAAAATCTCCTAAGCAAGGCTAAATATGCAATCTCAACTTTTAGAAAAATAACTTGTTTTACTTTTAAGTTTATTCAAACAAGCTCTTTGTTAGCTTTTTTATGTAATCGGCAAGTCTGTGAACAAAATTGACTAAAATTAATATGTTGTAAAAGTCAAGGAGTAAGGTACAAACAGTAGAAATTGAGTTATATTAGGTTTAGGGTTCGAGAATGGAAAAGAAGGAAAAACGGCGGCTCAATTTCGCTAGACTGTTGCCATGACTTGGCTCGAGCGTCAGAAACAGTAACACTGTCGTTAGCCTGTCGCTAGGGCTTCACTCGAACGATAAACTGTCGCTCGCCTGTTGCCCAACTTTCGCTCGAGTGACAGGGTTATTCAGAGAATTTTTAATTCGTTTTAAGGCTTTTTATCCAACCCATTCATTCCAAAACCTAAACTACAAAAATACCAAACGCCTGTGAACGTAAATTCTAAGGTTGAACATTAAGAAAACATACATTATCTTCATATTCTCTTCATCAAATAA
>CAIGRT010032858.1:0-13243 GCA_903798405.1 Fraxinus platypoda
TTCAGATTATAGAATTCAGCTTATTCAGTACAGAAATACGATTTTAACTTACAGAAATGACATCTTTACACAAATTTTTGTTGATACCAGATTTCATATACTGGACATATTTTATGGTTGGTTATTCAGAATAAAGAGTAAGAATTTTATGATTTTAACATGTTTTAATTTTAAAAGAAATGATCTGAAGAAGCTACATATGATGATTTCCTCTAAAAGTTTTTCTTGTCAAACAAAACATTTTCAAAAAATTATTCAAGCATGTTCAAAATCGCTTTTTAGTATCAAAAAGTAGCTTTTGAGTTTTCAAAAATCCTTCCAAACGGGCCCTATATATCACGTATAAATTAAGATTAATGGTGGGGGATTTTGAATATGTGGTGTGAACCTGTAAATTTATTTCTTGTGTAGGAAATTTTTTCCCTCATTGATACCTAATCTGTTTCTATTGTTTTAGGCAATTATGACATTACCTGTATATATCAAACCTGGAACATGCATGGATCTTGACACTTACATCATATCAACATCATAATGGGTATGTTCTAATACAACAGTAATGCTACATATATAATTAATTTTACAGAAAATTGGACATTTGCTAAGGTGACATGCATTTTGACTATGAATATTCAAATTAAAGGCCAAAATGTATGTCACCTCATCATCTATCAACAAAAGTGTAAAAATCATTTGTACAAATAACTTAATTGCTAATACAAGTACTATGATAATTCACCCTTAAATCGACTTGTAAAAGAAAGGCACTCTTAATGTATTTATGAACTTAGAAGGTCGGTCTTCCACATTACACGTGCATTGCATCCATCATTCGAGCTCAAATACGCCGTCGAGGGCCCATATACTTAAACTATTCAACAGGTATATGCTATAATTGACCGAGCACGAAAGGTAGGCGCAAATATTGGGGAAAAGGGAAAGGGGGGTGAATATTAAAGAAGAATTTTCTCAATTTCGCTACGAAAATTCAGAGGCTGCAAATAATTTTCATACAACAAAACAGGAGAAAAGAAAAAACTGGGAACTTTTGTCGTTTTCGGTATGCGATTGAAAGACTACGCGCAAATTAAATATGTACTCCTGTCCATATCCTTAACCTTTCGTCCTATGTTAGATTTCAAACTATCTTTTTTTCTTTTTAATTAATTTTGGTATTTATAAAAATAATTTTTTTGAAAATTTATGGTACAAAAAAAAAGCTCCAATTTGGTGGAGATTAAAATCATATTTTTAATAGTTTTTGATAAAATATATGATTGAAAAATTTTGAAACCCGTGATCAAAATTAATTATTAATTTTAACTTTAATAAAAATGTCCATTATAATTTCTATCATAGACGGGGCTTGCTATGATTAGTCACTATCCAGTATCCACACATAAATTTCTCTGTTATGATATATTAAAATATTAATTAGTATGCTTTCCGCCATTTCATCCAATCATAATTTTTAAACTATTTATTGTGGAGTTTCACTGTAATCTATATTTGAATGACGAGCACAGTTTACATGATTTCTGGTTAAAGCTTTTCAAAATGCTCCATTTTCCTCATTTACACAAATTTAATTCTATTTTTAATAATAACAATTTTGTTACCCAAACCCACTTTTTCTTCATATATATATATATAGACACACACTCGTACTTATATGTATTTCATACAGATATTTTTTTTTGTTTCCTACTATGATTTACAGTTGTCTGGCGTTGAATGGAAGGTGAGTTTGGCTTTTACTGAATTGATTTTGATATTTTCTGTTCAAGTGTATACTTTTACACACTTGTTTTCATACTTGTGCAGTAGATATTGAATAGAGATTGTTGTTCTTCATGGGAGTTTAGGTATCTGCACTGCTGTAAATACTATTTAAGTTTCTGGAAGTTAATTTTAATTTTTGATGACTATCAGTTCTGATGATTAACGTTGTTTCTTTTGTCTGGGTTTTCTGCGTGCATGTATGTTTTTCTTTTCTATGGTTTATTTGAATTATGAATTTTTTGACATCAAACATGACAAATAATTATTTGGAATTGGGAGGCCTAAATTGAATTTTGGCCGAGGTCTGGATGGAATGATAAAAATATTGGGAATCGATGTATATGGGTTTTCTATGCATGGATTGTTTATATGAATTATTTTGAATGCTTATATGAAATTTTATTTATGGTTAAAAAGTGATATGAAGGTTCAATTTTTACCTTTCTGAATTGGGGGAAATGATTCTGTAATAAAGAGAATACCTCTTAAATATCTTTATGTTGCCAAGTGATTTGTAGATCAATAATTCTGTTTCGTGTGATGGAATTAATAAATTAGATCAATTGGTTTTCCTATGAATTCAATTTGAAGCTTCATATTCATCGTGCTATTCACATCATAAGAAAACTTGGTTTTTTTTTTTTTTTAGAGTGTAATTTTAGCTCAACATGTGCATGCATATACATCAACCTCGTATTATCCATGTGAATAAATCCATTATTTGTCTAGATTACTGAGAAATCTCTATCTCAACAGTTATCTTGAAATTCATCTAATTTTGCAATGATCGAAACTGAAAGGATCCTAAGTTTTTCCTCCTCTCAAGAACAATTCAGCTGATTTAACTTTTTTGTGGAGAAAGATTTTCACTAAAGACTTGGCTTTGTGGAGTTATTGTAGAAATTACTGATGTTGGGGTGAATTCACGGAATCTTAATTTCACTTAATTATTTAAAGCTCTCTAGATTACCTTTTCCATATGGTAATGATTGTTGTAGTTAACTTAAGACCTCTTATTAGCATCAGATCCTAACAGCATTAAAAATCCTGAATGATTGTTTGAGACATTTACCAGATACAATTTGGTAATGTTTCTCCTGCTTTCGTCCAAAAACTGAAAATTATCTGAAGATAAATAGATACTTTTGTCAATGTTTTACGAGGTTCATTTTAGGAGGATCATGTTCTATGTCTTCTTCATTAATTAATATGCAAGAGCGGAACATAAATATCTTAGCTTTAAGGCATTCCAATTATCCAATGGACTATCAGCTGTATGTCTCTTACTGTTTTGTTGACAATGGTGCTATTTGGAGAAAAAAATTGTTTACAAATATTTTGCAATTGCTGACCAAATGAGATTCTTTAATTATTATTTTTTTCCAAAATATATTTGTGAGTTGTGGTCTCGCAAGTTTACATCTTGGAACAACTGCAGTGTTCTTGGGTGAAGACACATCTTGAGTTGATGAGAACTTGCTGGAAGAAGTAATAATGTCTGAGCCGGATTCAGATGTTGCTCCTTGGAATTTTTTCAATGTAGACCAAATCTTCAGTAATAATTACTATGGGAACAGCACTCAACATGATGTAAAAATCTCTGATGAACAATACATTGGAGACAGCCATTGTGATTCAGAGTGTCGCAGCATTGGCAATGATGAGATTTATACACATGCTCTTCAAGAAGAATTATCTCAATTATCAATTACAGAGGCTCCTGAATTATCAGATTATGGGGAGAAATCTTTTCAAGACTCCACTGTTGACCTGAGCCATAGCCCTTCAAGTAACTATTATATTGGTATGTTGCTTCTCATAATTACTGCCTGTTCCATCATACGCTAAATCCTGTTATTATACATATCAAATAAAAAGAACAGAATTTGCAGGATATGATGGTGACCTGGGAGAGACTGATGACGGGCAAGATCATTCGTGTACTTTGGGAATTACAGACAAGTCTAAACTTGATGGAGAAGTCGAAAAGAGGTTATACCAGCTGAATCCAGTTCCTGTGAGTATATGTTCCATGAAGTCCTTTAATGTCTCATTGAAGTGTTTACTGGATACTTCGTATTCTACCACAAAGCCCACGGTTACCTTCGTGACCATGTCATATAGCTTTTTCTTGATCTGTTTTTCATTTGAGATACCAACATGATACAGTTTATAGTATTTTCTATATATTCTGATGTTGAAGGAGCAGATATATAAAAATTTTGAACTTGAGCAAGTGAGGGTTGGGTGCATAATACGGTTAGTCTTTTATTTCTGTTTGTCTGACATTAATAACTACATTATGAGGAAAGTTTCCATATTTGAATATCACAATGATAGTAATATTGAGAGTGCTTCCATATGAGTAGTTTGCCTTGTGAAATTTTAGGCCCTTTATCTGCATAGAAGTCAAAAATACTGTGAAATCAAGGACATCTTGATCTGTTTCTAAAAACAAACACATATGTTGTAAGTAATCATTGGGCTCAGAATATTCTTTACACGTTGTATTTATGATTCATAAATTAATATTAGTGCCCTAACCACCCATGACAAGCTCTTCATGGTAGTATCGTAGAGAAGGAAAGGTGAAAACCTGAAACCTTTCAAGTTTCAACCACTAAATTCTCATCATTTATGATAATTAGAACTGAAGTCTTTTATCATTTTATACAGCACGTTCCAAGAATTAATGAAGACATACCTTCTGTCGATGAAGCAACTTCAGATCATCAAAGGCTGCTGGATAGGTACTCGCTGCCCTCTTGTTCACACATTGAGTGGGATTACAATATGCGCAGCAGACATATCTTGTATACTAGCACCACTTTTTCCTCTTTCCCCTTCAAGGATTTCTCTTGCTGTTAAATGTTTTTCCCAACTCCATCTGAAAATACTCCAGCTGTTGAACAGGTGGCCTAGTTATTTTTCACTTGGACCTGAAGAGGTTGCCTGGTGATACTCAAATGGCCAACCTCAGTTGGCACACTGCACAGTGCACACACAGTGAGGGGACCTGGATCTTGTTTTTGCGAAGCATTTTACATCTGGAACTGGCTGAGTCACGATAGATTAATCACATAACTTCATCTTCACCTTTATATCATGCAGTTTTTTTTTTTTTTTTGTCGAATCATAGTCCAGCTATTGATATTCTGAGAATCTGAAGTATTGCCATGATATTTTCTTTTTATCTTCAATCGAATGGGATACATGATTGTTGGTAAAATTTCCTTTACTAAAGAGAGGAGGCATCCCACCCCTCAAATGAGACTCAAAGCCTTAGTCTCTTGAAATATTAGTAATTGAATCTGTTTATTGTTATTTATACTACAAGTTCTCCATGCAGTATAGCCTATTTTTTGTTCTGTTAGATGGGAGTCACTTATGCTTAATTCTAACCCACCATGCATATTATCCACAATTCACATGGATTATTTTGTACGACAAGACTTTGATTGCAGTGTTTGTCTTCATCAGACATTGAATATATAACCTTTGTTGGTCAGTTAATGGGCCGAGTCTATGACTGGGATTTATGTTGGATGGTTTTTTGGTTTCAGATTGCAGTTATATGACTTGGTTGAGCACAAAGTTCTAGGGGATGGAAACTGTCAAGTTAGTTGCTGCAACTGTTTCCTAGCTATTATAGTGCATTTTTCTATTTCAATTGTCTTGTTCCTTCATCTGCAAATTAATTGCAGCAAGTTAATTGCCTGTGTAGGAAGTTATTAATTTTAAGCTGCCAGCAAAATAAAAACTCTATCTGGAAGAGCTGTTGTTATTGATTGTTTTGTGACAAAGTTGTGACTAGCTAAAAGCATGCGCTAGCAAAAATTCCTCTTTTTTCCTGTTTCATCCCTTTCAAATTCTTATTACTCAAGGTTTGACTAATATTAAGAAGCAATGAAAATCATGTCTCGTCTTAGTTCAGTGCAGAAAATTTCGAGGACTCGCAAGAATTCATCTATCTTTATAGAAAATAAAGATGATGGATAATCCTTAAATTTTTGTGCTTGATCCTTGGTATTCTCTATTTTTTTGGTAGCTTAAGAATTAGTGCTTGAAATGAGAATTCCATTTTTCTGCAGAAATGAACCCCACTCTCTAGTACACAACAACATAGATATGTGTAATTGACAAGTTTTCACTAAATGAATACTTCTGTTAATCTTTCTGGAAGTGGCAGTACTTGGTATATTTGATGTGAATGAAAAAAATGGGGACAATGTTATCTTAGCGTCAGATCAAAAAGTTAGTGAGAGTCTTGTTTTTGGAGTTCCATTATTAATAACTATACTTGGATCGAGGTAGATGGGTATTACGTAGTTGTTTTCCATGTCCATGCATGCCTACTGGTTGACCTGTTGACATAGGCAGTTCAACTAAATGTTCACTTCTAAGTTCTAACACCTCCAAGAATTTGGAAAATGTGTACGCATTCGCAGAGTTCCAATGTATGATGTATCTCATGTTTTATCTAGGAATGACAAAGAGGTGATTAGTTAACTTGGTAACCATGTCTTTAGACAATTGCTAGTGACTTATTGCTTTGGGCATTCTTACTGGTTTTTTTGATCCTTGTATGCTTTCCACATTTCACTTGTTTGTTATTTTTTCTGCCATGTCAAATACATTGTCATATGAATATATGTAGAATTGTCCTCTCTTCTGCTTTATAGCAGGTTCTCAAAAATTTATATTTGACTTTTTATATTATAAATTATTTGAATTTCGTATTCCCTCCTTCCTTATTTATCCCCCTTTTCCTCCAGTTCCGTGCTTTATCAGATCAATTCTATCAGATGCCTGAGCACCACATATTTGTGAGACAGCAAGTTGTCCACCAGGTTGTTGTGGTTACCAAATTAAATTGTTGTTCAGGATTTCTTTATTCTCTGGCTGCATGCTAAGATTCATTTGATCCATTATCTAAACACTGACCTCTTTCTTTGTGTTGGATTGTCAGCTTAGAACTTGTCCAGAAATGTACAAGGGGTACGTTCCCATGGAATATGGTGAATATCTGGAGAGAATGTCCAGGTGCTATTTAAGTCTTTGGCTTGTTTTATTGTATAAATTGCGAAATATTATTTTCCCTTTAAGCTCTATAAATTGAATTAAATGCTTACCTCTCAATATTTAATGAACTAGGAGCGGGGAGTGGGGCGATCATGTAACTCTTCAGGCTGCCGCAGATTCGGTATTGATTGCCACATCTGAAGCACTTCTTTTGTTTACTGAAAAGAAATGTATGTGTTAGTAGAACTGACCCGTGTCCTTTTCTGCAGTATGGGGTAAAAGTTCTTGTCTTAACTTCATTTGAGGACACATGTTACATTGAGATTCTTCCCAAGGACCAAAAATCTAAAAGAGGTACTTTGTTTTAGCTTCTTCAGATTTTAGCATGCATTCTTTACGTTACAACAGAACGAAGGTAGATAATTAACAGGTCAGGGACAAGGACAAAATTCAGAAATTAAATAATGAAGTCGGGCCATTTGTCAGTAGTTCTTGCCAATTGTTGATAAAATATTGCCTCAACTAGCATTTGACGGTGGAGATATTTGTGCTGTTCTCTCATTCATAACGTGCTCCAAGCTGCAATGCCTTTTTCATCTATGTGGGAAAGGATATACCATTAGTCGAAACCATTTAGGCCACAAGGTGTTAGCCACTCGTGTGCTTTAACTTCTACCTCAAAAAGTGGGAAAGTCAGAAAACTTAAGTAGATTGGGGGACATAAATATCTGACTCAAATATAACTTTTTGGAGCAAAAGAGAGGACTTGACTACATGCTTAAATTTACAGCAATTTTCTAATCAAAATATGTTAACTCACTTTGCAACGAGTGTTGCAATATCCTTGGACTTGAAAAATGCTCCTTCACTCTCAAATACAAAAATGATGGATCACATTGCTTGGAACTTTGCGAATTACTTGCAAGCCCTTAATTTGATCTTCATTTGTTAATTTGAGGATGCACTTTATTATATATTAGGTGTAGGGCTTATAATTTTTCTGAATCTTATTTTCCCCAATTGGAAAACTTGTTTACTATTATGTTTTGAAGTTATCGACTCCTTTTGGTTATGTATAATCTGATTTTGTGAGTTTTCGCGCAGTCATATATTTGAGCTTTTGGGCTGAGGTACACTACAACTCGATCTATCCTCGGGGAGGTAAGCTTTCATTTTTATTTTTTCTACTTTTTCTGTTTGGAATGCCTAAATAGACAACGAGAGAGCAGGATAGTCAAATGCAGCACTTTCGCAAGCAATTTATTTCTATATTAACCTAGCTTCTGTGTTCCAAGGTTACTCGTACAACTACTTACTAGAAACTAATATTTGTATTGACCTGAAGCACAACAATAAGCTTTATCCTCGTTCAACTTCACAGCTTTTGCATTATGTTTAATTCGACCCAAACTTGAATTCTGACTTCAAGCTCCGGAGTGTCGTTGTATAACGAAGTTTTATACTTGTTTCATGCACAGCTTTCTGCCAATGTCTCTACTAATCCCTTAAAAACATTGTTGTATTGAACAGATCTGCTTCCAAGTGATTTTTAGAAGAAAAGGTGATGGAACTTCAGAACAATCACTAGAAGTATTTTTGCTCTACAAGAAAATACCCAGTTTGCTGGTTTTCTTGGAATGAAAGTTTGGCATGATATAATTACATTTTTGTTATCTTTTCCTTAGGTTACCAAATCTATGCTGATATTATTTGTAGAAATTTTTCGATAACATATCAACTGTCTATAAGTAGTAAGAAAAAACAGAAAGAGAGAGGTTTGAAAGATAGAATATTTCGAATACTATACTTTTCATGTTGTGTTATTTGATCATTGAGGTGCAATTGCAAGCTTTTAGCGAAAGTGTGGCTGGTATGGATAAAATTTGTTTTCTAACTTCTCAACGAATGGCGTTTTATTTTGTTTTAATTTTTATTTTTTAAATGATACAAAGCAATATTTCATGACGATGGTTCCATAGATCTATCAATATGAATAAAATAAGAATTCTCCTTGTAGAGCTAATTCTAACTAAACATTTTTGAGTCATGCTATACTTACCAAATTTTTTATCAAATCTTTTACACCCCACTCACATTAGGGGGTGGGGACCATGGGCCGATATTTTTTAAAACACATGGGACCCGCGCTTTTGTGAGGGGGGGAAAAAATTCGGTAAACCCCACCCCCCCGGCAATGTATCATTTTTCAACATTTTTCTAGTTGAATTTACTCGATAGAAGCTTAGTCTAAAAGTTACCAGAAAATTTCATGAAAAGCAGCTTGGTGGGTTGTCTAGAGACCTTATATGCTTATACCTCCTCTTCTTAATTGTCATAACATCTCCAATGTTTAATGTGTATAAAACATTATTGTGTTTTTATTTTTATTTAAACCATTCAAGGTGACGTGCTTTATTAACTATTGAAATAAAACTCATACAATAAAATAATATTAAAATCGGGAAGTGCAACGAAAAAATTAATGATTACACTTCATGCATCCTATTCCTTGTTGGGTTTTTCCATTTGTACGGATAACAACGAGTTTGACAACCTCTCACATGCATGTGGCCCCCGCGTGAATAAAAAATTCCAAAAAAATGTGAACCCTCCCTCTATTGTGAGTGTTCGATCAAAGTGTTTGTCAACCATTTCGATAAGTGTAGCATTGCTCATTCTTACTACTTATGTTTCATTTTCAAAAGATGTTTTAAATTTATTTTTTTGAAAGACTTTCTACTAATTTCTTTTTTATGTGAACATTGTAATATTAATTGGTTTAAGTATGCATTTAATTTAAGTTGCTAAAAAAAGTTTAGACTAAAATCTTAGATTTATAAAGAATAAATTTTAGCTTTCTGGCCAAACTTTGTCGCACCATCTCAGATAAAATTCTTTGTGTTTTTGGACAAGACTGGTGAGGTTTGAAAGCCTATGAGTCCTCTATCTGTTGACTTTGAAATCAAGTCATTTGAAGGTCGTTAGGATAAGTTATGCCATTTTTCGTGTATTGTGTTTAGTGTACAACAAAACAGTTTTTAGCTTGTGTTTGAATGTCAATTTGAGTGCCTAAATGATATTAGAAAATTCTCCAAAATTTTTCTATCTTATACTTGAATGAGTTTAGGAAATACAGTAAAAGTTTCATAGAATCCTAAATCGCAAAAATGGTCCAACTAATTTTGATCGTTGGGTAGCGCGTCACTGGGTTGAACTTCATGAACGTACACTAACCCCATTTCCTTCCTCCATTTTATCTCGTTTATTCAACAAACTAAAGCTAAATAACTTAAATAATTTGTTTTCATTAGTTATTCGAATTTATAATAGAACGTATGGGTAATCTACAAAATAAAAAGAAAACAAGAAAAAAATTAATTTAACTGGAATTTCGAAAATTTAAGAAACACGTTTTTGTAATAAATTCAAATACTGAGATTTGGGACGTTATATGTGTAGATAATGACCCATAAAATCCTAAATTTGAATTATATATTGACATCTAATAATGTGTCAAGACAATTCATATAACAAAAATTACTTGTGGTATTAGGGGCGGAGCCAGCCCATCGAAGTAGGGGGGTCCCAGAGTTGAAGGGGTGAGCGCCCACGGGGGTTGCCCCTCTCAATTTTTTTTTGAAACATTATCTGTTAAAATGAGGGAAGTTAGTACTTTGTGATGGAGAAATGAAACAAATGAACATAAATTAATGTACGGAGACTTCACAAAAAAATCAAGAAACATATAAAAGAAACTACTAATCTTTTGAAATACTTCTCCATCACTGAGCCTGAGGATTGAGGAAACTCTTTCACTCATAATTGATAAACAATACAACTTCACAAACAACTGAATGGGCTGGATTAGGAGATTAAAAAAANAATCTTTAATTTAGCAAAATCCCTAGTTTTTCCTTCTCTGATGTTTTCTTGATTCTGCATATCGTGGCGCATAGAGGGGTACATTTGAAGTTGATTAAATTTAGAAAAATCACTTTTAAGACCAGTAGTTACTGCATTTTGGACTGAATTTTCAGTGAACTTGAGGCCAAAGTTTCCTACGAACGATGGGTCAGTTGTGGTGGCTCCTATTCGTCGCAGCCCGCAAGAAAAAATGGGAAGAGAAGAATCGCCGCACCGCAGGAAGAGAAGAGGAAATGGGAGTCGGGACAGAAATGCTTGGATTTGGATCGGTAGGGCTTAAGTTTTTTATTCATTTGAGGACAAAATAGTAAATACAAAAATAAAATAAAAAAATTGTCAAAAAATTGTGGAGGGGCGGGGGAGGGGGAGTCCGGACTCCAACCCCCATCGCAGCAATTATTGCTGGCTCCACCATGTGGAGTAGCCAGTGTATGGTCTCTCCATCGGTTTTGTGTCAGAGTTCCCGAGTGAGCTGAAACACACGGGTTGCACATTGCACCGGAATTCTAGTTCTCTGGCTTCGATCATCCACTTTCTTCTGGCGGTCCTTTTCCTGACGATGGCCTACTAATAATTTTCTGGCGACTACCTTTCTCGAAGAAGAAGATGTTGAATCAGAGACAAGAGGATTAGGAGTAGAGGTTTGAGGATGAGGGATGGGTTAGGATCGGAATTTCATATTTGTTCGAGTATTCTCGGAGTTTCAGAAATTTTGCTGAAACATTTTGGAGAGAGAGAGAGTGACACTCAATTTTTGGAATGTTCTGAGACTCTATCGGAGCTGATTTTATAGATATCGAGCTATGTTCGAATAGGTCTCTCTTTCTACTGTTTTCTCGTAAGAAAGAGATTATATAAATCCAGTTATGTATTTCATAAAAAAGATTTCTTTTACATCCCTTTTTGACACAATTTATTATTAGATTACGTTTTGGGAGAGAAAACAGAGGGGCAGTTTGCGTAACTGAAATAACAGTGCCCAGGAGAGTGACTGAATGAGTAATGAGCTCATTTTATAGTTGCAGGCAGATAAGGTAGGTTTTTCTTGGGTGATGCCTATGGTGTCTCGTTAGACAATACGAGAGATCAATCATACTGCATGTACGTCTTATTTTAAATAATTTTTTACATTATGTCACGAATCGAATCGACGCATAATTTGACAGTTTTTAAAAATAACACACTTTCCCACTCAACACTTGCACACAATGTACACCAAAATGTAAATTATGGAACGTATACTTAGCATAATTTTATGAGAGATACCCTTTTAACTTTATGACAATATCAAAAAAACTCCTCACGTTATAAAAATCAAACTAACCTCCTCTATTTCTGAGTTAGAGTATTACATTCACCTTTGACATTTAGTCGTTGCTCATCTAAAATTAGGTTGATATACCTAAACCAACTTTGTGAATTAATTACTAAATTTATCAATAAAATTTCATGTTTAATAATTCATAAACTAAAACATGGCGTTATTTATAGAGATTTATTATTATTATTTTTTAAATGTAAAGAGATTACTTTAATATTGACATAAAGTTCAAGTGTCTACGTTATTGTTTCTTTAAATTAATGTAAATGTGCCGAATCCGTGAGTCAAATATGGGCCTTTTTTAAAATTGGGATAAAGGTAAGTGGAAATTACACAATTCCCTACTTTTGGAGATCTCAATTCTAAAATCAGATTTCATGTTTTAATATTCAAAAATCAGATATTTTATAGATAGATACAAATTTTTATATTTAATTAAATATTAATAATAATATTATAAAAAATAATTTATATACACCCAAACCACCCCTAAAATTTAATTATCAAACCCTACTCATCCCCATCTCTCTCAACCGCCGCCGTCGGACCTCCTCTCCTCTCATCCCCGTCTCGCTGCAGGAACCCAATCGCCGGACCTCCTCTCCTCTCCCTGGCGATTTGCAGTGTTATCCCTTCCCGTCGACTTCACTAAGAAAAAACCTAGATCCCATCGACTTCACCATCTT
Organism: Fraxinus platypoda; assembly: GCA_903798405.1. Lineage (NCBI taxonomy): Eukaryota > Viridiplantae > Streptophyta > Magnoliopsida > Lamiales > Oleaceae > Fraxinus > Fraxinus platypoda. The sequence goes on from CAIGRT010032858.1 coordinate 12,736, forward strand.
CACCATCCCTTCCCGTCGATTTGAAATGTGAATCTTCACATTTATTATCCCGACTTCACCATCTCCAATCGTCGCGACCATTGCGAAGACGGCCACCTCCGCCGCTACAGCAACCCCGCTCGATGTGAGCGTCGCTGCGGCAATTTGAAGTTGCTTCGCCCTTCACTGCAACCATTGTGAAGACGGTGACGAAGTTGTTTGGCCCTTCGCTGCTACAAGGAGTGCAAATCCACTACTCTACTCTTCCTTTTTTCTGTGTGCGGTGCGGTGGGTGGTTTGTGAAGTAGTGAATGTGTGCGGTGCGATGTGATGTGGTTGGTCTGTAAAGTAGTGGGGTTGAAAATGGTGGTTGTTTTGCCAATGGTGGCGGTGGTGGTGATGGTTTGATAAGTTCCTTTGCCTGAACTTGATGAAGATATTTGCTAATGGGAAAGGTTTGGTGGTTGCTCAGCCGTGCACGGCATTGTACGTCCAGATTTGAGCTTTTGTGGTTGGAAGTGAAGTGGTT
>CAIGRT010032867.1:0-20795 GCA_903798405.1 Fraxinus platypoda
CATTGTGAAGTGATTGATTGTTGGATTTTTTTTCATTTTTTGCACTTTTTTATGTTATCAACTCAAGGGTGTGTAGGGTATTTAAATTCTCTAGAGGGACAAAAATGTCTAAAGATGACAATTTTGCAAACACTTTTAAAAAGTGACATTTTTGAAAATGCAAAGTCAAAAATTGACATTTAGTGTAATTTCTTCTTTTTTTAATAATTCATACATCTTGATTAAGTCAAGTGGAATATGGTAAAATATTCTTAATATGAGGTCATTTATGTAAGTGTAAAGTGGGGCTACCTAACGAAAATTGTTCAATGCTGAAATTTTCTTAACACTTATGAAACTCAAGAGTGGTTTAGAGCCAAAATGAACTAAGTCATGAGAACTATGAACGATTTAGGAAAAATATATGTGTAAGTATTGTTGTCTTAGTTTACACCAACAATTGAATGATTCAAGACAACACGTTTACCAATCAGCTAAGTAAATTCAATAGTATTTACTAATGAATGTTTAAAATCGGAAGCTACCTAACCTGATACAATGTTTTTCTGTTCTCTCTCTCTTTACGATGCATCATATTTTCATATTGCATGAACATAATTAAATTTTCATTTATGTGGGGATTGATGGAATTTGGTTTAAAGAATTAACATTTAGTTAAGTATAAAACTTGAAAAGTGACTTTGTGTCGACTTCGGCCAAATATTCGGACTTGACCTGATAGTCAAATTATAAAAATAAATAGATTAACTTATTTTACTCGTCGAGTTGATCTTCCTAGTATATTTGAAATCTCAAAACCAAATTTGGATGAATGAAAAATTGCGGTCCAAAGTTGGAAAAAAAATGAGGAAAAGAGGGAACAATGTCGCTCAAGCGACAGGCTGGTGCCTAGATAGGAGGAAAGTTGTCGCTCGAGCGAATGGTTAGCGACAGATGGTCAAAAAACTTCTGTTGAAAAGGTGTCACATCGCTCAAACGAGAGGCTAGCGACAGTAAATGATGCTTCCTTTAGTGAAGGTTGCTGAGTTTTGAGCCGTGTCTCTTTACTCACAACCTCTCATCTTTTTTAAATATGACCCTTTGGACATTCATTATTTATCCCATATCATTTGCATTGAGTTTGCATCAAAATCTTTTGCAAAAACTTCTCCAAAATTCATTCCAAAAATTATTTTTTGTAGAGAGAAGAAGCATTGTTTGAGTTCGTTATTACTTATGATTTGAAATGCTTCTATCATAAGTTGTATCCGTTGTATCTTGGAAGACAAGTGTCGTAAGCCATTAGTACCATTGCGGAATAATTTTGTCTTAAGAAGAAAGAGTTCTATCACTTCCTTAGGATTTTTTGTTCGTCTCTCTTTCCTTTCTTTTAATTTCCTATTCCATATTAAGTTTAATTAGGCTCATGCGAATTAAATTTTACTATTCACTTTATCAATTACAAACAATCATTTCACTAGACAATTAACCAACACATACTTGTATTGTCAAAATGAAGTGTCATAATATCTATTTTTTCTTTAATTAAAATGTTAGGAACATGTTCATATAACCAAATGAGTTGTCCACAATCCTTATCCAATTAATGTGAAAACCTAAACATTGGCATTTTCAACATCAGCGTGCACGAGGGACTACTAAGATTATCTCCCAGACATGTATCAAACACAATTCATCACTTTATTATCTTCTAGATATGCATTATAAGTTGAAGTTAGTGATGAATAAAACTAACTGCACAAAAATAAGTTTTTAATTTCTTTCTTGTCCTTAGTCCCTGTTTGTTGTAGCTAAAGATCATATTTTTAATAGATATTGAAAAAAGTCGATGAAATATGTGGATGAAAAGTTAATAAAAGTAGTGAATTTCGTAAAATGCATGATTAAGATTAATTGTTGATTTGACTTAGACTTTTGGCAAAAATTTTAAGCTGCACCAAACAGGGACTTAATATTTTTGTGTAGTTTACATTTTGGCACATGTTGCCTTTGATTACTACTATATAATTTAGTAAGCTCCCTGTCTCATAAATGTTACATTATATACTCTACTAGTATCAAAGTTTCTAAACTAAGTTTTATTCTTGATAAATTTGAAGTTAGTTAATTTTTGTTTACATATCCCTCTTTTAACTAGTTATAATTATAGTGAGATTATGTTGTCTTTATCGTAAGGGACTTCTTTAAGCCCGCGTAAAATGACTTTCAGCCATATGAGGAGTTGTTCTCTTTGTGAATCCTTAGTCTCTGTTTGAGTTCCATTCTCAAAAACTCAATTTTTCCTTAAACTCATTTTCAATCACACATTCTCCTAATGAAATAATTTTACATGTAAACCTAAAAAAAATTCTTACTTTTTAACCATATATTCTCCAAAAAAATTCATCATTACAAGATTTATTTTCCCAAAAAGGGCTCAAACATTGCCTTAATTGGTATAATCTTCATTTCCACTTGTAGTTGGCACAATTGCATGCTTTGGACCTGGCTAGAAAAAGGCCGCCGAGTATTGTGATTTGAATTTCATATGAAATGCCTAGCCAAACACAGTAAATGAATGAGTACAAAACGGGGGGATCAACAATGAGGCAGAGATGTTAAGATTTGAGCTTCCATCTTAAAAGATCAACCTTATTAAGATGAGTAACACAATCCTCTATAAGTTGGTTTATGTTTACATCTTTATTCGATGTGGAATTCTATCATAAACCTTATTAAGAGGAGTAACCCAATCCTTTATAAGTTGGTTTATGTTTACATCTTTATTCGACGTGAGATTCTATCCCTTAACAAGAGATTTATAGAGACCTTAAAGAATACAATTATTTGTTAAAACAGTCTGAACAAAAGATGATTCAGAATTCACAAGCAATAACTTTTATCATGCCTTTTGCTTTATTGAGACATGCAATTCCCCCATGCAGCAGCCTTGCCATAGGTGAATTGAAATGTACATTAGTCGTTCAGAGGGCTTTATGATGTTGAGAATAACTGAGTCAAATGTTTCATTAGTCATTGAACTTATATCTTCATCATGTTTTACTCACTGAACTCTAAATGCTTTCAAGTGGTCACTAAACTTTAATACGTTGCACTTCATCACTCACTCATCATGTTTCATAAGTCACTGAACTTTAAAATGCTTTTGAGTGGGCACTGAACTTTAATACGTTGCACTCTATCACTCACCCATCATATTTCATTAGTCACTAAACGTATACATATATCGCGCTTTATTCGCTTAACTTTAACATGATTTCTAGTGGTCACTGAACTTCATAATGTTTTCGTGTAAAATTGATTTTCTCTGAGACTCGATCTAGATAAGAAAATTAAAATAAAATAAATATCAAATAGGCAATGACTAATGAGACTCTCAATCTAAGACAAAAATATTAATATTGGTCAAGAAGATATAATTTCTCTAGTCATCGAAAGCTATGTTCAAGGAGATAGAAGAATACTAGCTTTAAATGGACATATATATATATATATATATATCAAACAGGTAGTGAAATTTTTGATTTAGAGTTAATAATATAAATCAAGACTAATAAAATATAATTTTTACAGTTGTCACAAGGTAATTTAATAGGAAAGAATTGCGTCATCTTCTTGTATGATATTTTAATATACTTCAAAATTTTCAACTTTTGAACCGTTGGATTCTAGTGAGTAAAGTATGATGAATGTATAAATTCAGTGATTAATGGAACATGATAAATGAGTGATAAAGCGTAACATGTTAAATTTAGTGACCATTCGAATGTATTTTAAAAGTTCAATGATTAATAAAACATGACAAATGGGTGATGGAGTGCAAGATCTCAAAGTTCAATGACCATTCAGAAGCATTTTAAAGTTCAGTAAGTAAAGTATGACGGAGATATAAGTTCAGTGACTGATGAAACATTTAACTCAAGAATAACTTCTCTCCCACACTCAATTTCATTCACACATTCTATAGGAAGGAAAAAAAAAACAATTTTCAAATAATCACTTCTTAAAAAATCTTTGTCAAACAAGCGCTTCATAATTTCTAGGAAACAACATAATCTTAATTATCTTTCTTGGAAAACAATGAAAATATTGGCAATGCAAAGGTAGAAACATAAAAAAGAGTTGATAAGAAAACCATGCATTTATAAAGACTGGAAAAGTTTTCATGTTACAGCGTAATCGTGTGTAAAGGGCTTAATTCTGCTTGAATTCTAATGTTCTTTATTTGTGTTAGTTATCTAACTAGAGCATGTTTCATAATCGGTATTGGATAACATTTGGCAGTATAACGGAATTTTTTTTAGCTTCTTTTCTTAGTGCAATCTATTACTATCCAATCCTCTATACAAAACATGCAAGTATATTTCTACCCATCCTCAAGAGGATGGTGGATGATGTTTATGTTTCTTAACTAATCATCCCAATCATTTCCCATAACTCGGAATCAATGTACCTCAAAGAGGGACCATTCCGCAATCTTTTTCCTACACAACTTCGCCTTCTCTTCATCCCAATCCTCGTCCCAAGTTTGATCCCAATGCTCAGTTGTTTTAACTCTCAAGGAAGAATTGGAGTCTCGCTGCCCCATTTCAAGTTCCTGATATAGGACTCCCTCAAGGTGTTGTCCCTTTTTTTCCAACTTGTAGCATGCCCATATCTCTGCTATAAGCAAACATGTCGCAAACAATAGGTATGTTCCATCGATTGGCGTAAAATATGTGGTATAAAAACCTTGTGACTCTGCAACTTCTACATGAATCACACAATTCCCGTTCCCAATACTTAGCAAAATTGAAGAGATTCCTTCTACATTTGGTGGTAAATTTACCTGAGATTGGATAACTGGGCCTACATTAGAGGCCAAATACAAATTTTCAAAGTATGCAACATGACTACTTTTGCCATAGAACACTTATCCTCATATTCGGTTAAAACTTGAGGTTTGTCACAATTGAAACTGAGATGGGATATACATAAGTTCGAATTTGGTTGGAGAGAAAAAGAGAGAAATCATGTCTTCATAATTTATTTCAACTAATAACTTAGTACTTTGTTAAAATCTGCAATAATACAAGGAAATTAAACAGCTCCAATTACTGGAATGACTCCTGGAAAGAAGAACTCAACACACACGAGATGGGTAATAAGGAATTTATTTGGTTGCACTTCAATTGATTGAACGAAATGAAAGATAACAAGGCAGGTTTCGAGAGCTGCCCCTCTCCTTACGACTCGGACTATTTTTGCTACCAGCCGAATAAATTCTAGATCCTCCTATTCTCTATTTATTTACTCCTAACAAACATGACGTCAATTTACTAACAAACCCCTTTCTTCCCTTCTAATTCCCATTATACCCCTTCTTGTGGCGCCTTTGATATGTGAACAGAATGGGAAGATTATCAATACTCTCCACCAACGTGAGCACCTTGTCCTCAAGGTGGAATTCAGGAAACTGGGAGTTGATCACCTCAAATGGTTCCCAAGATGCTTCAAATGGTAGAAGGTCCTGCCATTGAATAAGCACTTCCTGCCCAATACCCTCAGAATCACTGGCTAGTCTGATTCCCAACACCCCAGCAGGTTGCACTTTCCACTCTAATTCGGAACTGAGAAGAGTTGGGAGGGGTTGAATGGATGTAGTAGAGCCCACTGCCTTCCTTAATTGTGAAACATGGAATACCGGATGTATGTTTGCCTGTGCTGGAAGTTGCAGTTTATAAGCCACTGCCCTTAGTTTCTGGAGGATAGGATATGGAGCAAAGAACCTGGGTGATAACTTCTCATTGGTCCGTTTAACTAAGGATCTCTGTTAGTATGGCTGGAGTTTAAGACAAACTAGATCCCCTTCTTGAAACTGAACAGATCTCCTTCCTGTGTCTGCCACTTTCTTCATCCTCGACTGTGCCTTCTCCAGCTGTAACTTCAGCACCCCAATCATTTCATCCCGCTTTTGTAACTGCAGATTAAGGTCAGCTAGCGGAGTGTGTTGAATACCATAGCGTATGATCGGTGGAGGATCCCTACTGTACACGATTTTAAAAGGAGTGGTCTTAGTAGAAGTGTGAAAGGATATGTTATACCAAAACTCCGCCTACAGAATCCAATCTGACCACGAGCGTGGGTCATTTGCAAAACACCGTAAGTAAGTCTCCAAACAACGATTCACCACCTCCGTTTGCCCATCAATTTGTGGGTGGTAAGCGGTGCTACGGCGAAGATGAGTACCTTGGAGCCGAAAGAGTTCAGTCCAGAACAAGCTGAGGAAAACCTAATCACGGTCCGATACTATAGAACGAGGAAAACCATAAAGTCTGCCCACTCCGTGAATAAAAAACTTCAGCCACAGTCTTAGCGGTAAAAGGGTGCTTCAAGGTCATAAAATGTGCATATTTACTCAGTCGGTCTACTACCACCAATATCGTATCCCAACCTCGAGAATTTGGCAACCCTTCGACAAAATCCATCGTTATATCCTCCCAAATAGCTTCCGGTTTGGGTAATGGCTGTAGCAATCCGGCAGGTGATAAAGTCATATATTTGTTTCGTTGGCAAACTGAACAAGTGCTTACAAAATTCTAAATATCTTTCTTCTTCCCTGTCCAAAACAATTCTCTGGCTATTCGCTTGTAAGTTTTCAATACACATGAATGGCCACCTAACGTACTGCTATGGAACTCTTGAAGAATTCTGGAAATGAAGTCTGACCCCTTAGGTAACACCAACCTCTGTTTGTACAAAAGGCAACCATCAGTCACTGACCATTCTTCAATGGATAGGGGGTCTTTGAGTAGCGCCTCTCTAATTCCTGCTAATCTCTTATCTGCACCACTCTAAACCTATAATTCTCCCAAATCCAGCACCTTAGACACGGTCATGACAGCTAAACCAATTGTCCCGAGAAGTCTGGACAGTGCGTCCAGACCTTTGTTCTTTAGGCCTGGCCGATATTGAATCTCAAATTCATAACTCATAACCAAGTAGCTTAGTGACCCATTTCTGGTGTTCTACACAAACCAACCTCTGCTCTAACAAAAATTTCAGACTCTTTTGATTTGTGTGCACTATAAAGTGCCTGCCCAAGAGGTAATGCCTCCATTTTTGGATGGCTAACACTATTGCCATGAGTTCCCTCTCATAAATGGACTTTTGCTCTTACCGACAATGCTTGACTGAAGTAGGCAATAGGTTTCTGTTGCTGAGATAACACCGCTCCCAAACCCACTCCCGAAGCATCAGTCTCCACTACAAAAGGCAGAGAAAAATTTGGCAAAGCCAAAACCGGAACCTTCGTCATCTTATCTTTCAATTTCTGGAAGGCCAGCTCTGCTTCTAGGTTCCAGGAAAGACTATCCTTCTTCAACTGTCTAGTGAGGGGTTCTGCCAACTTCCCATAACCTTCCACAAATCTCCGGTAATATCCCGTCAATCCCAAGAACTCTCTCAATTCCTTAAGATTCTTAAGTACTGGTCACGTTTGCATCGCCTGAATTTTCTTCAGATCAGCTTGTACTCCCTGCGAACTGATCAGATGTCCCAAGTATTCCAGTGTAGTACAAGCAAACTCACATTTCTTCCGATTTGCATACAGTTTCTGCTCTTGTAGAATACTCAGCACCATCCTCAAATGCTCACAGTGTGTTTCTAAAGTGCGGCTGTAAACCAATATATCGTCGAAGAATACCAGTACGCATTTTCGTAACAAACTCTTGAACACTTTATTCATTAGGGACGGGAATGTTGCTGGTGTGTTAGTCAGCTCAAAAGGCCTTACTAAAAACTCATAATGTCCCTCATGCGTTCTGAAAGCTGATTTGTACTCATCGCTGGCCCTCAAACGTATTTGATGGTAACCTGATTTCGAGTCCAATTTAGAAAAAATCGTGGCTCCATGTAATTCATCGAACAACTCGTTAATAACTGGAATTGGAAAGCGATCAGGTATCGCGGCACGATTAAGAGCTCTATAATCCACACGAAACCCCCACCCGCCATCCTTTTTCTTCACTAACAACACAGGACTGGAGAAAAGGCTAATACTTGCTTGAATGATACCAGCCTCCAACATTTCAGTCACCAGTTTATCAATTTCCTCCTTCTGGGCATGTGGGTATCTGTAGGGTCTGACGCTAATAGGTTCACTTCCTTCCTTCAAGGTAATAGCGTGCTCATGGCCTCTCACCGGAGGCAGCCCTATTGGTGACTCAAAAACAGCCTTATATTCTGCATTTAGCTCCTGTACAGGTTAGGGAATAACTGGTTCAACCATTTGCTCTTCAACTTGCACAGAACATAACTCCACCACCATTCTTTCCCCTTCCCTTTGTAAGGTTTTAATCATTGATTTTAATGAAATCAAGGATTTACTCAGCCCTTCATCCCCTTTCAAGGTAACCGTGTTTTCTCCCAGGGGTATCTTCATTACCAGCTTCTTCCAATTTATTTGAACTATACCCAGCGTGCTGAGCCACTGCATTCCCAAAATTATGTCTGAGCTTCCCAAGTCTATGGGCAAGTAATCATCTACCACCAGCAAGAATTGTAGATGTAATACAACCCCTTATACACTTCCATGTACACCTCACCGACAAGCCAGTGCCTACTTGCACATTATATCCTTGTATTTCTGTGATTAGCAGTTCAAGCTTCTTAATCAACTCCCACGACATGAAATTGTGGGTAGCACCGGAGTCAATCAGTACCACCACCTCTTGCCTATTCACTATTCCCCTTACTTTCATAGTTTTCGATGACATCAACCCTACTACCGAATTCATGGAGAGCTCTACCCCCTTAAATTCATTACTATCAGTTGTCTCATCTCCCCATTTTCCCTCTATTCCATTCTCTTCCCCATCTTCATCCACTAACAAAACATGTAATTCCTAGTTTCGGCACTGATGTCCAACTGTATATTTCCCATCGCATTGGAAGCATAATCCCTTCTCCTTCTTAGATTGAATTTTAGCCTGGGTCAGTTTCTTAAATCCAACAGTGGTGTTCGGCACTTGGTTCCCCACCTTCTCTATAGAAGTATCTCCCCTAGGAAAACTCCTTGGAAGGGTTCGCTGTTCAATCTGCGCTTGAGTATGAGGAATTGCGATCCTAAATCGCGGTCTCTCCTTCTCCTTTACTTTATTGATTCGGTTGTTCCTATCCTCCACCCGTTGCGCCATGTCCATAATTTGAGATAGGCCAACTGGATTTTTCATCAGTACTTCAGCCTGCACTTCTTCCTCTAATCCATTAATGAAGACCCCTTCTAATGTCTCATCGCTCACATTCTTCAGGGGTGCTGACATAATCTTAATTTTTTTCCTAAATTCTGCCACAGTTCCGGTTTGTTTGATGGCTAAGAATCGCTGATGCATGGTTCCATATTGAGTGTCTCTAAACCTTTCGCGAAGGAGCTGTTTGAGAACTGTCCAGCTGCGTATGGGCCGTCTACCATCCTCCCACTGAATCCAGGACAGGGCATTCCCTTCCATACACACACCCGCAGCCACTGCGCGTTCCTCATCAGAGAGACTGCTCCTACTGAAGACCTTTCCGTCCTGAATATCCACGCATCTAGGTCAATTTCGCTGAACAGGGGTAATTCCAGCTTGCAATAACTCCCTTAAGCAGTAGCGGCAGTGATCTTCTCCGGTGTAATGGGCTTCGGTTCAGATTGCTTCTCGACTGAAGATGTTGATTTCATTCTACTCCCTTCTCCTGTCATAATTGATGGATCGAGTGACATCTCCTTAAACATCTTGACTATATTTTGAAATCCTTCGTTTAGCTCACGCCTCCCCATCGCGAGGCTCACTTCCAGCTTCTCATGCATTTTTTCCATCTTTGCGTTTAAATGCTCAACGTCTCCTTTCAATTTGACCACAGTCACACTCAGTGAGGAAATTCGCTCCACTGAACTCTCCAATGCTTCGATTCGACTATCCATTCTGGTGATTGGCATCCGACTCCCAGAATTTTAATGCTCTGATACCAAATGTTAAAATCTGCAATAATACAAGGAAATTAAACAGCTCCAATTACTGGAATGACTCCTGGAAAGAAGAACTCAACACACACGAGATGGGTAATAAGGAATTTATTTGGTTGCACTTCAATTGATTGAAAGAAATGAAAGATAACAAGGCAGGTTTCGAGAGCTGCCCCTCTCCTCACGACTTAGACTATTTTTGCTACCAGCCGAATAAATTCTAGATCCTCCTATTCTCTATTTATTTACTCCTAACAAACATGACGTCAATTTACTAACAAACCCCTTTCTTCCCTTCTAATTCCCATTATACTCCTTCTTGTGGCGCCTTTGATATGTGAACCAAATGGGAGGCTTATCATACTTTAATGGAGATATTTCATGGATAAATATGAAAACAAACTATGAAAATCAATACCTTATTGACATGGTGTTGGCAAATTACTATACTTTCCAGGATTTCGTTCATGGGACGAACAGAAATATTAAACTTAAGAGAACCCTCAAAATCATTCAGAACAAGAATGTATGATCCTCCAGACCCTGTTGTGGAATAGATATTTTTGAACTGTTTTGCCTCCTTAATGAAAAATAGACACAGGCGTTGGCCATCTCTCGTGGTAGGCTTACTAAACATTAAGGTTCAGCTACCACCCATTAAAAATATAGAGGAAAATCAAATATCAGATTCAGATATCTAATTAAACCACAATCACCATCATCAACCGAATACCAGTTTAAAAGCATCTCCAACAATACACTGCAAATGATAACTCGTACATTGGATAAATCAAAACTACATTACAACATAGAACCGAATGATAGTTCATTAGTCATTACATAATGTACAATAGACGGATAACTTTCATTTAACATGTGCTGACAACAGAATTATAAAAATTAAAAGTAAAAGTAAAGAAATAGAAGATGTAAAGTATACCAGAAGGAACACATGCAGCGATTTTATATCCTGCAATGTGGCACTTATTAGACTCCAAGTCGCATGCCTCTTCCTTTGGCTGATTCACTGGAATTTGAGCATCCCTAGAATACTAATTAGCCAATGGAACCGGACTTGGAGATGGAGGCATCTATATACAGAATATAAACATTCATCACTTTCCATTGCCAGATAATGTAATCATGTTACCATGTTGAATCAAGAGGACAAATACACTTTAAACATTTTCATTAACAGCACCCTCTCGACAGGCATTGATAGTATATGTTGATCATCTCATCTAAAAGCTTAAGCCATTAGAGAGAGCAAGGATAGTCTTTTAAATCTTGTCTTAGAGAAGTCAAGGCACATAAACAAAAACAAGAAATAAACAAATCTGTGCATACCTGATCCTAAATTAACGACATTTGACTGTGAATTTTGATTAACCTAGGATAATTTTCTAAACAATTCAAGAAAAGATGCATTGGACTGACATGGGACAAGGGAAATCAAGAAAAAATCATCAACGTTGAAGTCCATTGATTCATAGTCTATTGAATTTTGAGTTAGTGAAGTTGAACGCTATTGTTTTGGATGAATTTCGCTAAGAAAATAAAGCCTTGTGGGAAGCTCATTATAACTACTAATATTCAATCAAACATAAAAAAAATGTTTTTGTAGGCTAATAATTTGGATGGAAATGGAGGGGGGCTAAGGTTCAAAGAGAAAAAACAAATTTAACGGATGAACTAAGGAAGACGAAGATCACATATAAAATAATCAAACAGTGAAATCTCTAATGGCAGCAACTAATCAGTGGAGTTGGATTGGATGTCAATTTTAATTAGTAGATTATTGAGTTTTCTGTCAGGCTGATCTTGGGGTAGCAAAGGGGCCCCAACTTGCGGGCTCAGTTCGACTCAGGCCATGGGCCGCTCGGGCTCGTATTTAGACGAGCCATAGGCCAAGCCAAGCTCCATATTTTTTTCAGTGACTTGAATCATAGCTGTGTAATCCGCAAATCTTCTAAGTAGGCATTTCATATAACTTTGCGTCAGCTAAGTTCTTGAGTTAGAGGTATACAAACTTGAACCGTTCACAATCTTCTAAGCAAGAAATATGTTTGATTCGTGCAATTCCCAAAATTCTTTTTTCTATATTATTTGCGACCAAGTTCAAGGAAACATCCATATTCAGTGACAAAAATAAAATACATGCATTTCTAGAAGTCAAATCAAATTTTTATTCTCATTAGATTTTTGAGCAACGTTCTTCTCGGCCCCAATGGCTGAAACGAAAAAAATCAATCACAATGAACTTCAACATCTAATGTAAAAAACCCTGATCAGTACACCTAATTAGTGTAAAGCTAGTAATACGAGCACTCAACAGTGATTTCATATGTAAGTATAGAATACAATGACGGCTTGCTGATAAATGATTAGCGGTTTTCCATCGATAACAAGAAGTTGCAAGTTGAATACATGGAAGCAGCAGCAGCCATAATAGCTAAATCCCTTTCAGAGTCATTGGCTTGTCTGAATCTGCATATCAAATATTTGTGAATTAGTACAATTTTTGTTTTAGAACTAACAAAACGTGGGAAATTTGGCGTGAATCACTTTCAGTTAATGAAATAACGAAACACGAAAGAACAACAAACTCTGGAATTGGATGTAAAACCTGACCTCGAATATACAAAAATTAAACAGATGTAGTACAAATTATTTTCGGTTTTGCAGAAAATATTAAACCAACATAGATTAGTACACAAATAGAATTGAAAGAGTAGAGAAAAAATGGTTCACATAGCCAACTCGAAATTTATGGAAACAAGGAATCAGACCACTCAAAATTTATGGAAACAAGGCTTAGTTTCACAGATGAAGTACAAAATTTTATTAAACCAGCATGATCAAAGTTTTGACTGCTGAACATTTTCTTGAATTTAAAAGTTGGAATTGAACTTTGCATAACGGATGGAAAACCAGGTGAAGATTTTTAGATTTGGCATAAAAAGATTGCTTGTTGACAGCATCTACTGACTAAAAGAAGATAACATGCAAATGCAACTAAGCTCAATCTTGTGTGTTTCTCAAAGATGTCTGGATTTTGAGAGTTTTCTAAGAAATTACAACTTAGCCCCCGTTTGGTGCACATTTTTTGAAAAAGAATGTATTTTTACTGTTGATGTGATAGGGAATATGTGGTTGAAAAAGAAAGAAAAGTTATTGATGTGATAGAAAATATTATTTTATTGAAGAATGTATGATTAAAAATGAGTAGAAGAATGAGAATGGAAAAAATAATGTGGCTCAAACAGGGCCTTAAAATCACTTCTGTCACTCAACTGATAAAAACATCAAAAAAATATATGCCCCATACACAATACGTATTATTTGCAAAATTCAATACAAGTACAATGATGTAGTTGTTTTAAAAAATTTATTATGTCTACCTGCATTTGTTTGTACTTGTTTGTTGCAAACCATGATGATCACTATGTTTGCAAAGAGTGGGTTCACTCGGCAACTGCATTTCCTTTACTTGGTTCAGCCAACTTTCCTGATTACAAAAAAAAAAAAATATACTTAACATGAATTCATATCCTAGATTATGGTTAAACATTTAGTGTATCGTGTTCGGTATACATGACTGGACATCATAATGAAAAAGACCAGCTTTTTCTTCTTTAATACTATTTAGGGTTATCCAATCCGCGCTACCAAAGTTGCATTGTAGTCCTTCACAGTGCTAGAAACTCACCAGTTGACTTTCTTCTTCAGATAGTGCTTTATCCATATGCCAAAACATTGTTCTCCATCTGACAAAGTGAGCATTGGCCGTCGCTTTGTCAGGACGGAAAAAGCTAGAACCTATTGTAGACAGATCATTCTCTTGGTTAGACAGGAATTCTCTTGACATTAGGCAAGGTAATTCTGTATTAATTACAGCCCGAACTCTCTTCTGACTACGCCGCAACGCTGCAATTAGAGAACATACTGCATTAGGAATCTATTGCCACCTTAAACGGTAATGGAATTTCAATTTTGAAGTAGCAGTTTACCTTCTAAACGTCCTTTGATATCTTGATTAAGAAGTTCCAACCATTGGGAAGCTACATTAGCAGCTGAAAATCAAACTCATATTAGCTCACTACTGGAGTTATCAAACAAAAGTTCATTTGATTTAATGTACTGGAGTTATCGACAAGATATCAAAGTGGAAAAGAAATATTTCAGAAGCATATGTCGATAATGCTGAGATGTCAATCATAGTCATTAGCTATAGATCATCTTTTGACAAATCCTTACGATAGAAAGGTAAAAAGTCACAAAAAATTGTTATCCAAATAGCCCAAAGCACCTAAACAAGCTCAGAAGGCTGAGGCCAGTAATAAGAAGCCTGAAAAGTACAAGATCAATGAGTGCACACCTCAGCCACCCCCAGATCCTCTAAGCACGCGATTGAGTAAGTCAAATTGACATAGGATGCGTATAGTTTGTTAACAAACAATTAGGAACAATAAAAGAAAGGGGAGCAAAGAAGAGAAGAATTGAAGGCAAGAGGAAAATCAATCTTTATTCATATAATCTCGTTGTAACTTACAATGAATAAGCCCCTCTGTTTATAGCAAATAAACTAAGAAGTTAAAAAGGAAACAAACTCCTAATAAACTATAATTGTATCAAAATATCAAAACCAATCTAATCAAATCTAATTGAAATATACTTAAAATCAAACTCTTATTAAAAAATCCTAATTAAAATATATTTCTATATTTATTCTTATCCTGATCTCCATCACAAATAAAAAAGCTTGACAAATGGCACTCAAAATGTAAGAAAGGAGGCCTTAAGTGAGGAGTGCTTCAAGCTGTAAGCCTTGAGCTCTTTACAAAATAATGCAAGCAATAAGAGTACAATTAACCAACCTTTGACGGAAACTGAAGTAACAGTACTGGAGAGATTTGCTGACTCCTGATTTGACAAAGAGCTAATGTCCTCTGATGCAACGGTTACACATGATGACAACTTTAGTGTGAGTCCATCATCCTCATTTTCAATGTGGCTGTATGAAGGCTTACTTTCAAAAATATTTATCTCTCCCTTGTATGAATAATTATTTTCTCCAGTAAGTTCAGAGTTCAGAGAATTTGATTTACTCTTTGATGGATGTCTGCTCATCTGGCTGCTTCTTGACAAAATATCTTCACTATTAACTCCCAAACAGTTCGTTTTTTCCAGGTCCTCTTTGTCACTAAATTCTTTCGTGCTACACTTAGTTAGCTTATCTAGCTTGCTTTCAGAATGTCGATTTTCAGATCTTTCAGACCTCACCAGGGCTTCTATAATAGAGTGAACCTGTCTACTGTTTCTCACATGGTTTATGATTCCAGGATTTAGCCCATTAAGCAATCCACTTGGAGCGGCAACCTTTGCAAACCTATCTACCTGCTCTTTCTTGGCAAGCTCTATCTTTTTCTTCATCGTGTCATTTTTACTCTTCCTCACACGTGGCTTTGGCAGCGCTAGTGCCGGTGCTCCATTGGAAGTGGATAGATAACCGTTTTGTTTCGTCTTATTCCAAACTCCCATTGGATCTTTTCCCTCTAATGGACCTACAGAACTCCCACACTCAGAATTGTCCCTTGATTTTGAATGCTCGTAGGTTTTGTACGGATAGAAAGGGTCGTGGTTGATTGAACTGGAAATGTTTTCAGCATTTAGATCTAACGTAAACCCTCTTGACTTCGAAAAATCATCATTACATTCCATTTGTTCATTCCCGGATGTGGGCTGTTTCTTGCTTTCCTCTATACATCCTTGAGGATCATCATGAACGGCATTGCCGACAGAACCGACATTAGTATTGAGATCAAGTGCACATGGAGCAAAGTGAACCTCTGGATGCGCTGCATCACTTCCCCATCTTCCTCGTGCTACATAAAAAATTGCTTTTCAGTTTATTTTAAGGAAAAAAATATTCTCTTTAGCCTTTTTTTCTCCCCCCTCTACAACACAATCCTCCTCACCAAAAGTACAATAAATATTTCACCAGAAAAATTAATCAAAACATTTGAATAGTTTTAACTGAAAACCCAAAACTCATAAGCCACATATCAGACTGAAATGGTACAAATTAAGCCCAGGGAAAGTTTCTTATCTAAACAACAAATTCAAATTGTATCATGAATCTCTCAATTATATAAATTACAATTAACCAAATAAAAATTGAAAATTCACATAATTTTACATTAAGAGAAAAAAGACATACTTTCAGAAGGAAGAAAGGATTCAAGATCACGCATTTTAACTCTTCTGTAAGAAATTGCAGTCATTTCTTCATCTTCCACGATACCTCTTTTCTGCCCCACCATTGCCTAAATATCAAATCCAAGAACATCATGAATTTAAACAAAAAAGGAAAAGAACTCCAAACAAAATAAAGAAATAAAAAAAACTAAACATTATTTCTTAAACCCTCACTTTTGATTCAGATCTGGACATCACCAAAGGTTGATTCTTAGACCCACATTCATGCTCAAGAAAATTGAGAAAAAAAAACTGTGAATTCAAATTTCAAGATTCTCAGCCTATACCTTTAAACAAAACCCTCAAAATTCAAATTCAAAATGGACTCTTTAATTCCCTGATCAAGAAAAGATTCAAAAACAAAATGTGGGTCGTTGAAATACAAAAAAATTAAGAATGTTGCTTTGGTGGATTATATGTGTACGCATAAAAGACTACCAATTCATCTCTCTTGATATGGGCTGCAGAAGTTAAGGGAGGGAAAATGTTGGTGGTAGGTTTTGGATTTAAATTTGTAGATGGGGGCGCGGAGAGAAGCATTTGTCTAATGAATCTTTGAGAATAATTTGGTCACATGCAAAAGTTTCCACGTTTGATGTCATTTGTTTTGTTTATGGTTTGGTGTTTAGGTTTTCAAATTCAAGTAAAATGAAGGATTTTGTTTAGGGACCACGTTAAGGTGCAATGTTTTAATTGCAGTTAACCTCTTCAATCTTTGATCATTGTAATAATTATTATTTTTTAACTTTTCTCCATCGAATTCTTATTTTCAACCTTCCATTAATTAGTACGGCTCGTTATTCATGATGATTTATGTCAAAATATTTTGTTTTCATACTTTGCAATTGTTGTAACATAAAATTCAAAGTTTTAAATTTCAAATTAATTCATTTTTAATTTTCAGTATAGTTTTTAATTTTCAAATTTAATACTAAATTAAAAATTTCAATATTAAAATGTAAGTTATATTTGAGTGGTTTAATGTTGGGGGTTGAAATTTTACCTATAAAAAGGATTGATTTTCATAACATGTAAAAATATAGAACTTGAGAAGAAAACTAGAATATAACAAAAAATACTCCCTCTATTTTTTATACTATATTTTTGACAACTCGATAAATGCTCGTTCTTTATCTCCCTATGGTTGTGGCCATATAAGGAGAATCGGCTGTGAACCACATGAGTTTTATCTTGGAGCCATATAGTGTCGAAAGAACCCGCACGAAAGGAAGGCAACACGACTTTAGGACAGCGTCTTTAACATAACTCCCAAAAGGCTTGCATTTCTAACTCTATTTACTTATATTTTATGTTCATGTTATTGTATAATTCTTATATTTATAATTATAGTTGAATTATATTTATTAATATTATATTTATATTTTTTAATTAATTATGTTAATTGATAAATATCTACACAAAAATCATCTATTTTTTCCAACAATCTAAAGTAGTGTTGAGGTGATTTGCTTGTAGATTAAATATGCTATAATCTTCAAATCTTGATTCAATGTCTATCACTGCATTATATTTTTATAATATCAATTGAAGCATATTTAAATGAAATCTGCATGTGATTCCCCCCAAGTGCTATGCAGTCACCAATGTTCCTAAATATTTGGAGGTAAGTTGTTAATAATGGTCCATGTTAAATTCTTGCTCTTGTGCAGCTTCTGCTTGTAAATGCAATTGAAGCATATTTGAGAATGGTCAATGTTTAAAGAAAAAAAAAATTCCCATGTGATCGGAAAAATGATTTGCTAATTATATTTAATTATAATTAGGCTGATCCACTTACTTACTTTTATGTACTTAATCTTATAGTTGCATCTCAATGTTTATTGGGAAGTCGTTTCTTTCTTAATTCAATGGGTATATTTGATTGATGCTAATTTCTATTGTAAGTTGAAATATTTGAAATTTATGCTCCACCAAATTAAACAGATAGTAAACATGTATCGAACGTTAAAATTTTCATTAACCTTCCTTTTGGTAATATTGATTTGAAGAACTAAAACTTATTTAGCCCATGTTTGAGCCACATTATTTTTCTTATTCTCATTCTTCTACTCATTTTCAACCACACATTCTTCAATAAAATGATATTTTCTATCACATCAATAACTTTTCCTTCTTTTTCAATCACATATTCCCCATCACATCAACAGTAAAAATACATTCTTACTCCCAAAATGTGCACCAAACAGGGGATTAGGTGGAAAAGGGATAAAATTTAGAATTGAGAAAGAAGGGTAATCTCATGGCACCAACTATATGGTTATATATGCTGCTGGCATTAATCCCATTAGAACAACAATTTCTAAATGAAGACTATATGCATTGACCGACAAAGCAATTGAGTCTCTAAGATCATTGACAATGTAAGTATAAACCATGTAGGAGTAAATGTAAGAGTTGGTCAGTTTCATACCATCCAGAAATATTGAAAGCAAGAGTTGACCCAAAATAAGAGGTTTATTTTCATAATTAATGTGTATAATTTTATTTATAGCCAAGAGTAACTCCCGTGAATAGTGATTTTATTCTATTGAAAAATTTTAACTTATAAAAAGTTTCAACTTTCAAAAATATAGCCAACTTTAATTTTTTATTTAAATTTCAGTTTCAAGTTTTAAAGTACATATTTAATACAAAACTTAAACATTATAATGTAGGTTATGTATGGATTAATTTTCATTGTTGTGGGGTTGTTTTTTTTTTTTTTTTTTTTTTTAGTGGCTATTGCTTTCATAGAGAGAGAATAAAAAAAAATTAAATCATTTGCTGATTTTCAGAATGCTTAATACATCATTTTAGCTCTATCTTTTGAAAGAGGTAGGTCATTTGCCACAGTAGTGTGATGGCTCTTGTTTGAGGCAATCAAACTTTGGCATGGTGTAAATTGAAAGTACAGCAAAGGCGTTCCTTAGGTTCTGTTTGGTATTGAGCTGGAGTGCTTCAGTTAATAATGCACTCTATCAAGCTCCAGGACCTTTTGACTTCTCTTCTCATCTGAATCATTGGTTCTGTTTTGTTTGTTATGTCTATTGTTGATATTGTCTGCTAAAGTTGGATTACCTACTGCGGTACATATGAAATGTTATTATGAGAAAACCTTGGTGGTGAGTTAACTAAAATTTATTCTGAACTTCTCTATAATTTGCTGGAAATTACTAGACAATATGTTTTGAAAAAAAAAAAGTTGTTCTATTTTATAACTTTCCTGATTATATTATGGGCACGTGGAGTTTCTAAGTTCCTGTTATAGGATGTTCTTCACATCATAAAGTCTCCATATTGACAAGTGATTTTCACTTAAGCACCAGGGACATTCCACCATGGGTATAGTGCATTGATAACTATGTTATAGATTCTGGTGTCTAATTTAGATAATTTGTTGTCTTTGGATATTTGAATATGATGTTTTGCTTTGATGGTTGTGTGAAAAAACAAAAGTAACAATGTCAAAATTTAGATGTACAATCAAATAGATGAAAACCTCTATTACAAATACAGTTTTAACGAAATGCATAGGGCAAAATTAATGTTTCTGTCTTCTGACATGTTCATTTGCTTGAAGGTTATTCTTTGCAGTCAGTTAAGGAAACATTTATTAATTATAATATATTCTCTTGCTCTTTAGATCAATCATTGTTCTTGTATGCATTGGTAAAAGGACTTTGATCAAGTGGTTTGGAGAAATGGCTAATTGTTTATGGATATAACAAATCAAGGTAGGCTAAATGTCCATGACCATTGACATCAATTTGCTGATCACGATGATTATGATGGTAATTAATAAATTACAATAGTCATCCATATATGTGATCTGTACATATGAGTAGGATATACATTTATGGTTGATCAGTCTTAGTCAACTGAAAAGATCAATATTATATTGTGATATATGATGATTGAGAATTATTTGGTAAAGAATTATTACATCCTTGGAATGTGGGGGTGTTTTAAATTTTTAGATATATCTTATATTTTACTACTCTTAATTGTAAAATTAACATTTTTTGAGCGAAGTGTTCGATTAAATATGAAGATTGTAGGTGAAATACAAGAGCTCAATTGATGCATTTGCCCAAATATGGGACTAAAAGTCAATATTAAAAATTTCATGTGTTTATCTTATTAAACTTAACGTGACTTTAATATTTTGAAATGTTTTTAGAACAGGTTAAGAATAATAGCTTGCAAATATTGATGGTATCAAATTATTGTCCAAGAGGGATATGATAAATTAAAATCCTTAATGGACATAATAAATCATCGAAGAGAATGAGTTTAAGCTCATAAGGGAGTTATTGGCAAACCTGGTCCAAACGTATGAGCTTTAGGAGTTATAAGGTGTATCCCACAGTTAATGGAGAGATAAGGGAGATTATGCTCATTCAAATATCTATTCAAGGACTATGACTGGTGTCAAGGACTTCTAAGAATAACAACTTCCTACATAAATGGTAGTTTATTTGATAAAGGAAACTTCAACCATGTAATACGTTAGAATATTTTTTCCTTCTGTTGATTGCTAGTTTTAAGGAAC
>CAIGRT010032871.1:0-15730 GCA_903798405.1 Fraxinus platypoda
AGGGTGGGGTGTAATTTCCACTAAACTGTATTGGGATACATGGGCTGGGTGTGTTATTGGGCTGTTGGTATATCGTGGAATTAGGGCTCGAAATTGGGCCATTGTGGAACAACAAGTAATGCAGTAGCAACAAGGAACCCTATGAATCAGCAGTGTAATGTAGCCAAGGAAACTAACTCGTTTTTATTTAACCGAACAGTAACTAAACAAGATGAACTAATTGCCCTTTTTCGATTTTTGTAAACCTTTTTTTTTCAACTTCAAAATAATGAAGGCCGAAAATTGTTGCTGCTCAGATTAGTGATTTTCTTCCTTTTGTGGTGGTCATCGGGTTTTTATGTATAAATGTGGTTGTATGGCTTGAGTGGGTAGCGAAAGGCATGGGTTATATATGGATTGGATGGAAACGGTTGGGAGGATTTTGAATTTGTGAAGATGTAGGTCAAAATAGAACGCATTGCCCTGGTATCAAATTGATGCATGATGCATACAACTTGTTAAAGAACAATCGAAGATTAAGAAAAGAAATGGGATCCAAGAAGAGAAGAATTGAGTGCAACAATAAAATCACTTTAATTCATATAATAAAATTTGTTAATTGAAATGAATAATCCCTCTATTTATAAAGCAAGAAACTCAGAGAGTCTAAACTAAAACAAACTTCTAGTAAATTTGAACTTGATCGAATTATTAAAACTAATCTAATCGAATAATATACTTGGAATCAAACTCTACTTCTAAAATTCTATCTATATCTTTATCTCTATTATAATCTCCACCAGTTTTCCTTAACTACTTATCTGTTATCTAATCTATTTTGGCAGTTCTAGTTGAAAGTTGTTTATTGAATGCAGTTCAGTCCAGTTTCTTATAAAATTGAGTATGTGTGGTTGGTAGGCTAGACTGTTCTTTTTTTTATTTCACGCTTTCAGATAAAGATGATGAAATATATAACCAATAATCGAGATTGACATATTTCATATCTCGTAATTAATCGAATCATATTGTTGAAGGATTATGGTTTCACGATAAATGAACATGTTTGGTTTCGTCATACTAAGTGATATTTCCGTCACATGTATTGTTCGGACACATTGCTAGATGTCAATCTCAGACGACGAATATGAATTGATGATAAATTAAAATGGAACTTTTTAATTTATCGATTTTGATTAGATCAAAATAATAATTCACAGATATCATGATCGAGAACCTAATGAGTCACACACGAAAAGGAGAACTAGAAGAATGATGTCACCGATTTATAAATTGACAAGTTTTGGACATTTGTATAATTAATTAATTGAGTTGATTGTTAATGGATCAAAGTTAATTAATTGAGTTAACTAATTTATAGACTAAGTTTAATTAATTAGATTAAACAAACATTGGATCAAGTCAAGTTTAATGTACGGGCTAAGCCCACTTGAACATCTATGAATAACCTGTTAGGATTTGAGAAATTATAACACACAATCATTATCTTGCTAGCACAAGAAATGAGAAATCCCAATTTTCTCATTCTTGTTCCATTATGTAGATTATCATTGGAGGCTGGATAATTAGACAACTGCAGATCGTGATTGTTCTCCACAGAATTAACTAAATGTATAATTCTAATCATAATTTCTATCTAAACACAAAGCAAGTCCTTGATGTGAATTGAAATTGTTTTAAATTTTGTTGTTCATGATTAAGTAAATTCCCAACATTGCCACCATATAGAAACAAGATGGATGTCAATTATTGTGCACCACATTTACCTTGCCCCATCTTCCACAATGAGAAGATTTTTGGATGCATTTTGAAATCATCATTGGTCGCTTATACATCTAGAGCTTTGATGAGCCTCAGTACACTTAAAGGTACAACAAAGGTAACCAGCCAACTTGTGGCCCTGCCTCGAGTATCCTGTACTCCCTAGGCATTATGCCGTTTACAACGTGAACTCATCATAAATGAGTAGAAGACAAATCATATTCATGTGTAATTCGCCCAATACATTTTGACCTAAAGCCTTATTGCAAATTTGATAATAAAAAGCCTGGTCTCCCTATGTTATGAAGTAGTAGGTTGGATGTTCCCTAATATAAAATGCAGTTTTTACTTGCTCTCGAAGAGTATAATAATGCAGAATCTAACAAAAATTATGTTTTTACTCCTGAAGAGTAAATCCTTACATAATTTATTACTCTAAAGTCTAAACAATAATATGTTATTACTCCAGAAGAGCATGATATTATTGCTATTCTGGAACGAAGTACGATTCAATCATTTGTATATTCTAGAAGAATATTACAGAATTATTTGAATCAATTAATAAAAATCAATATTCTTGAAGAATATTGTGTTGCTACGAAAGAAATACAATTTTATATTTATTATATACTTGAAAAATATTATGTGTTTATTTTTGAAGAATCACGATTTATACATTTTAATGTTTATATTGTATTGATCCTGGAGAATTGCAATTTTAATTAAATTGCTTCTAAAAAAGTAATAGTCTATCTATATCAATATTTTTGAAGAATATTATTTTGAGGTTTCGGAAGAGTCAATATTGTGTGATATGAAGGGATAAACTTACTATTGTTTTTATTCCCCACTAAATAAAAAAGGAACCTATAAAGTTTGTAATAGTATTTCTTAATTGGTACACTATGCTATATTTTAGTGACCATTGTGATAAACATTGTCTTGAACTAGAAGCTCAATAACTTTTATATTTTATTGTTTGACATGTCTAGTTAGACCATCACTGGATCAATAATGATGTGAAATTGAGAATTCAAACATTCAATGAAGAACTAGAAAATTTTTCAATCCGATAAATTCATATATAATATTTGTTCTCTTTATTGAAAATTGATCATTATTAACTAAAATAGGGATTGAATTCCTTATATTTCTAAAAATTAATCATGGTGATACACGGGGCCCCATCACCCTCCACGTTGATCATCTAAATATTATTTGTATCTAATAGATTTTATACATATACTAGATGATTGCATGATGTTTGCAGCCTGAAGTTTGCGAAATTATTTCTCAAATTATGAGCTTAATTTTCAGATTATACAATCAAGACGGTGTGTTTTGTTAATACTGGTGATCCTAAATCTCTACCTTTTGATACGTGTTAGTTGAGATGCCGTGTTTTAACATTATTACTTGTTAAACATTTCCAATTAATTTGATTGAGAACTAAGTACTTCTCATTTCTATTTAGATAAACCTGTTGCGCATTATAACATCATAGTTCTCCCCATTATAATTGGCTTATAAACAAAACCTAATTTTTTTCATCTAATTATTTTGATAGTACAGTACGTGCAAAATTAATCCACTACAATACACTGAGATGGAAAGTAAAGAATGTTGAGAATAAATGCGTAGTTTGAACTCTTATACAATATCTCAAGCCCTAACGAGTGATATTTTATAAAGCAGTTTGCTGATTGTCAATTTGATTGGACAATTCTCTCAGCATTAGGGAGAGAAATTAAGAAGCTGAAAATAATGTACAAAAATATCATTATCTAAATCCTCAAAAGATCATTCGAACCAAAAGTTTGAAAGATAATTTATTTAGATACATTTACTGACCAAAGAGATGACAATATCTCACATCAGCTTTAAATGCTCAAATTCGAATTAACATCCTAGAAGACAATTAGTTAATATTATATTTGATAAATTTATGATACGTCTGAAACTTGATGATATTCGATTCTAATATAAAAATCTTCAAATGAAAATAGAGTAATTAGCTAAGATGATCCCATTAAAGAGATATATACTCTTGATGAGTATTTAGACATAATAAATTATAAAACCTCATAAGAGGTTCATGTACCTGATATGTTGAAAACTGAGATATATCTATAAGTTATGTCGTTATGAGAAAAGAAATAAAATCGAAAAGAAAAAGTTGTCGACAACACTTTTTGCACAAGATGTACTGCATCATATAATGAATAGCGAGGATATCGAAATAAATTTATTAGTATATCGATTGAAGAAATTATTGACCAAAATAAATGAATACAATCCTAGCAAATTGAATTTACTGAAGAAACCTGAAGTTTATGAATCTATAGTTTGGACTCCTAAAGGTGTATACTTATGTGAAATGAAAATAGAAAAAGTAAAGTCGAAATATGAAATGTATAACTCTTTACATAATAAATTTTGCAAAAAATTGTATAAATAGATAAATTATCATGTGATGGATGTAATTACAAGTCTCTATTTCATTAGTGCATCAATGCATGGAATTTGATATGCATGTAATACAATGTGATTATAGACAATTTATTTTGTATGGCTTTGATATTATTCTGAAAGTATTTATTATGCTTGAAGTATAATTCAAGTAAAATTATCATGAGGGGAGTAAATACGCATTGTACTCATTTTCCCTTAATCAAAGTTTTGTCCCTTTGGATTTTTCTGGCAAGGTTTTAAATGAAGCAACTTTTGTGGCGTATTCAAAAGAATAATGTACTTATTTTCCTTAATTAGGATTTTACCTAGTAAAGATCTTAATGAGGCATATTCTTTGTGCAATGATATCGTTAATCCTCAAGGTTTTTTTGACAAGATTTTAAAGAGAACATTTTATTACTCCAAATTATTTGTACTATTTTTTCATTTGTTGGTATTTTTGTCCCATTGAAATTTTGCCAAACAATGTTTCAATAAGATAGTTATTGTGCAAATAATCATCAAATGGAGAGTATTGTAAAACTGAAAGATAAATATTGATGATTATGTAGTATTATCATCACGCAAATATAAGTTTTATTTAGTTTAGAGAGTATTTCATTCCAATCGTAACTCTCATTTTGAACCTTATAAATACGAGTCTTGATTCTCAATAAAATACACACTTAAGTTTTGACTCTCTATTTTTCTCTCTTATTTATTCTTCTTATTTGTCTCTTACTCCTTTTATTTCATATCAACAATGATATTTTACACAATCAAGTGTAATTAAGGGTGAAAATATCAAAAAATGAAAGGAAGAGAAGTTTTGTACTAATTACCCATATATAATACGTCATCGGTGCTTGACATAAAACATGTATCGGTGCTCAGTAGATCATTCCTGAATTTTAAATAAGTAAATATAAAATAATTATATTTATACTTAAAGGAGACTAAGAATGCATTTTGTTTGTTGTTTTCAGTTTTGCTAAACATCCGAAAACTCGTTTGTTCTAATATTTTTGAAAATGGATTTTCGAAAACAAAATTAAACTTAGAACATAAAATTTGTAACACATTTTTTAGAAACAAAATCACGTGGCCTCATTTCTCAGGTCGAAGTCTCACATCACTCTGTCTGCTATGCATTTAATACATTGACAGGGTCAGCGTGGACTATGAAATGGACTTTTGACTTACATTTCCACGAGGACTATGAAATGAGCTTCTGACTGGAGCTTCGGCGACGAGACATAACAATAATCCCCCAAGTTTAAGCAAGATTATTCATGTAATGCATGAACTTTCGTTATAAAATTTTTGTTTTGTTGAGGTGGTTTTTACTGTACACTATCTCTATAAAGCAATAAACGAAGAATTTGGCCTAATGGCTCGAAGAGGTACAACTTTGATCAAAATTTTCGTATATTGTTTTATAGAGTTTGCATAAGCTTCTTTGTTTACAGAGAATTTTGAGAAAATAAGTACACATATTGGATATGGCCACGATTTTTGCCTCAACCTCCTCGTTCAGGAAGAAGGGACACAAGTTCTCTTATGCTACGACCAAGCAGATCAGGGACATAGTGGAGAGGGTCAGTAATGAGGCTGCTGAATCTGAGAGGTGCCCTTTACCAAAGAATAAGGGAATGTAAGAGGTAGTGGAATCCCCTAAGAAGAAGCGCACATTCTCGCCCACTGGCGTAAGAGGATCAACAATAGCCCTTGATGGAGAAAAATTGATGGCGGCTTCCATTACTGTTGCTAAGGAGGATTCGAAGATGTCCCCTTCTACCGTGCCCCTTAGGCAGGAGCTAGCTAAGAAAAGCAAGACCAGTGAAGGCCCTTCTGCCAATGATGGGGCTTCTTCCAGGGTCAAGCTTGACTTGACAAAAAATGATGAGATGGCTCCAGAAGCTCTAACTATGCTCTAACTGGAGATCCAAACATCCAACGCCACCTTTCATAGGTACTGGACACAGAGGTGGCAAAACTTCGTGCAATCCAGTGATACGGAGGACCTCTTCACTACAATGGTGAGCCAAACGGGGAGGGCCTTTAGGTTGGCCATAGAGGTTGAAGTCCTCTTTAAAACCTTCAAAAGAAAAATAAAGACTTCGCTGAAAAGTCTTCTAGAGTCGAGGAAGAGGCCAGGAAAGCAAATTCTGATGCTGAGGTCACCAGAAAACAATAAGCCGAGGAGTCTGTGAAACTCGTCTCTGCTTTAGCTAAGATTGAGAATTTGAAAAAAGAAGTCCACATGTCACAGTGTGAAATGGCTTCCCTGACTAAGAGAATGGAGATTTCAGAAGCACATCAGCAAATTGCTGCCATGCCCTAGATGTTTCAAATAAAGTGTGTGCTCTGTTGAAGCAGCAAGTAGATGGGCTAAATTCCAGAATTGTTGGCCTGATCAAAGAAGTGGAGGCGGATTGGGGTGAAGCTCAGTCTACTGGTGACGAAGCTGTGA
Source organism: Fraxinus platypoda (assembly GCA_903798405.1). NCBI lineage: Eukaryota > Viridiplantae > Streptophyta > Magnoliopsida > Lamiales > Oleaceae > Fraxinus > Fraxinus platypoda. The sequence goes on from CAIGRT010032871.1 coordinate 6,683, forward strand.
AGCATTACATAGCCAGCTTCTACCTAACAGAAGAGTACGAGCGTTTCACTCAGTATTAGTGGAGGTTCACTTATACTGAAGTGGTGGAATGGATTAAGGTTCATTCTCAATCCTTCAACATATCTGAGTTAAGGTCAGAATTCTTGGACGAAGGCGAGCCCCAGACCCCAGCCAACGGAAGTAACGTAATTGAACCGAAAGACGATGAAGATACTGGAGTTGAACAAGTTGAGCATGAAGCAATGGCTCCTAATGCCATCGTCATAGTTGCGGGCACCTAGCCCGACCCTTCCTCTTAGCTTTAGTTTTCTCCTTTTCTTTTTATGTAATTCGCACTTGGCCTCCAATTATAATAAGCTCCTCAATTAATGAAGCTTATTTTCTTCATACTTGTGTTTATTTCTTGAATTTTGTACTGCATCTTTACTTATGTTATTGTTTCACAATGTGCTTCAATCTGATTGAGATTTGTTTAACTTACTTTACAATTCACAATTTGTACAAGTGTTAGAATGTCGTATGTCGTTCTAAGTTGCTGTCTTTCCTGAGCATGGGGTTGAGTGGTTCGCCCATGCTAAGGCCTCCTCGGTGAATTTTATTATTGAGGGCAAGTGTTGTCCATTTCGACGAGTAAGGAAGTGGTCCCTTTTGGGATCTATCTCATCGTTGAAGTGCCCATGCTTTCCTACCTGGTGGCTGAACTACTAGGCAAGGGCTTCTCCTAAAACTTTTGTCCCTAGGAGGTACTTTTCTTTTCAAAATTTTTAACAAAGCCACTTTCATTAAATTATGAAAATTGAACAAACTGAGTATTTACAATTCTACTAATAATACCTCATAAAGTGTTCTTCGTTCCAAGGATAAGGTTGTGCTTTTCCATCCAAATTTTCAGTTTTATAGGTTTCTGGTCGAACCTCTTCCTTGATGCAGTAGCGACCCTCCCAGTTGGGGCCAAGAGTCCCCACTCCTGGTTTTTTAGAAGATAAAAATACCATTTGTAATACAAGGTCATTCAGACGAAAGAACTTATTCTTGACTTTAGAGTTGTAGTATCGGGTCATCTTTCTTTTGTAGGCAGCCAATTTTACTTGAGATTCATTCCTCATTTCATCAAGGAAGTCAAGTTCGCACATTCTCAACTCGTCATTAGTTATTTCATTGATACGTAAGCGACGAGAAGAGGGTAGACCCACTTCAACTAGACTTATGACCTCTGCTCCATAAGCCATAGAAAAAGGAGTTTCCACAGTAGACGTCCTACTTGTGGTTTTGATAGCCCATAAGACTTGAGGTAGCTCATCCACCCAAGCCCCCTTATAAGCATCCAACTTTTTCTTGAGCGTGTATTTGATGGTTTTATTGATAGCTTCCACCTGCCCATTGGCCCGAGGATGGTGGGAGGTGGAAAAATGTTTCTTGATCCTCTAGCTTCTCGCATAGGTGCCTGACTTTCTTGTTGTCGAACTATCGCCCATTATCATACACAATCGAATGGGGGATCCTAAACCTACAAATGATATTTTTTTTATACGAATTTGGAAGTTTTTGCTTCTGTAATCTTGAAAATGGGTTCGTCATCTACCCACTTGGTTAAATAAGCAACAACGACAATTGCAAAGCTGGCACTGCCTATTCCCTTTGGTAGAGGTCCTATGAGGTCAATTATCCACTTTGCAAAAGACTAAGGGCTTGAGACAATGCTTAATTCCTATAGGGTTGTCTTTGTATTGTCGTAAAACGCTGCGCATCCTTTTTCAAAGTAGACCAGTAATATCCTTGCCTCAGCACCATTTGTGCCAAAGCCCATCCTCCTGCATGGTTATCACAAACCCCTTCATGAATTTCTCGAAGTAAATAGGTGGCTTGTTCACCTATACACCGGAGGAATAGGGTATAACCTTCATTGTACAGCATATCATCCTGAAAGACAAAGTGTGTAGTTCGCCTTCTAACCTTCTATGCCTCCTTTTTGTTAGAGGGCAGTATTTGATCTTTGAGGAATGCTATGATAGGCTGCATCCATGGGGGAGTGTCTTCAACCCACATCACCTCTTCACGTTTACAAGTGGAAGGTCTTGGAAGATGTTCTATAGGCACAATAGTAAGAAGTTCAAAATCCTTACTGCTTGCCAGTTTTGAAAGGGCATCAGCATGAGCATTTTTCATGCGTGGGATCTGTGCCAACTCGAACCTTTCAAATGCTGGGACAAGTTCCATAACCAATTTCAGATACACGGCTATACTCTTATCCTTGACTGAAAAAGTCATTAACCTGACTTACTATCAATTGAGAATCATGACTGATAGTTAGCCTTTTTACTTGCATTTTCCTAGCCAATCTGTGGCCAGCTAAAAGGGCCTCGCATTCTGCAGCATTGTTGGTAACCTTAAATCCAAATCCCACAGCACAATTAAGCTTATGCCTTTCTGGGCCGACTAGAACTACCTCTGCACTAGATACTGTGTCCCCCGAGGAACTATCAACAAACAGGTTCCAGGTGGGGTCGGTAGGTTCACTTTCTTTTCCCATTTCTGGAATATGAGAGAACTCTGCCGCGAAATCTTTCAAGGTTTGGCCTTTAATGACAGCTCTTGGCTTGAACACAATATCAAACTCACTGAGTTCTACATCCCATTTTATCATCCTTCTTGAGGCATCAGACTTTTGGAGCACTTGCTTGAGTGGGAAGTTAGTTAGCACATGTATGGTATGGGCCTGAAAATATGGGCTCAATTTCTGGAAAGCTATTACCAAGGAGAGAGCCAGCTTCTCCATATCTAGATTGCGGGTCTCTGTTGCCAAGTACTTTGCTCACATAATAAACAGGTAGTTGGTGATCATATTCCTTCCTCATAAGTACCTAACTAATAGCGTCGATGGTAACTACCAGGTACAATTGTAAAGGTTAATCAATCTTAGGCTTGGAGAGACGAAGAGTATATCCTAAGTGCTTTATGAGCCCTTGCAAGGCTAACTCACACTCCTCCATCCATTGAAACTCATTTATTCTCTTTAAGACCTTGAAGAAATGAAGACATTTATCTGTTGCATTTGAGACGAAACGGCTCAAGGCTGCTATGCGTCAAGTAAGGCTCTGTACTTCTTTAGGCTTCGGGGAGACCTCATTTCGATCAAGGCCTTAATTTTTTCAAGATTAGCCTCTATGCCCTTCTAATTAACCATGTAACCCAAAAACGTTCTCGAGGCAACTCCGAATGTACACTTTAGGGGGTTCAACCTCATTATGTACCTTCGTAGTATCCAAAAAGTCTCTCTGAGGTGCTCCACATGATCATTTTCTTTCAGGCTTTTACCAACATGTCATTTACATATACATACATTGTCTTTTCAATGAGGTCTATGAATATCTTATTAACAAATCTCTGATAGGTGGCTCCGACGTTTTTCAACCCGAAAGGTATCACCTTATAGCAATAAAGACATATGTTCGTTGTGAATGAAATGACCTCTTCATCAGTTGGGAACATTGGAATTTGATTGTAGCCTGAGTAAGCATCCATGAAGCTAAGCAGTTCGTGTCCATTTATTGAGTCCACAAGTTGGTCAATCTGTAGGAGTGGAAAGCTGTCATTGGACAGGGTTAGCTACCCAATTTAGATATGTTGATTCCCAGATGAAGCGATTATCGATTAGCTTCTTCACTTCGTCCCTCAAGGCCTCGTACTTCTCCGAGTTGAGGGCTCTCATTTTCTGTCGATGAGCTGTAGCCTTAGGATCAATTTTAAAATGATGGCAACTAACTCTTTGGTCAATGCCAATCATGTCCTCATGTTTCCAAGCGAAGATGTCCAAATTTTGTCGCGAGAAACTTTTTAGTTTTTCATTGGTCTTTATTGGCACATCTTTTCCAACCTTTAGAAATTTGGCAAAATCCTAGAGATTCACTAGAAAACTCTCTAATTCTTTCATTAGGACTATTTGAGGCTCGTAATCGATGATGTAGGGGTCCAGCTCATCCATCATAACTGCTTCTTCAGCAACTTTCCCTTCTTTAGGGGCTCCTATTACTTCAATGACCGTCTCCTCTTCAGAGGTATCCGCCATTTCGATGTCTTCTCTTTGTTCGAAAGCTTGTCCTTGCTTAGGGGCATCGTACATGTCAGTGTCCAATATAATCACGTTAACGTCCCTAGGCTCCGCCTTTCTAATGGAGTTCAAATAGCACTCCCTTGAGCTCATCGATCACCTTTGACAGTGGCGATTCCATTATTAGTGGGGAACTTCATACATAAGTAGTGAATGGACGTGGTAGCCCATAGCTCTTTCAATACTGGCCTTAGCATCACCCCACGTTAGGCGGAGCAATTGTCCACCACTAAGAATTCTATGAAATGATGTACGATCAATGGCTCCGTTCCCATCTCAACTGCAATGATAATTTTTCCTTTGGGACGATGATATCTCCAATGAAACCATACAGAGGGAAACTCATGGAGGGCAATTCATGATTTACTCGCATTTTGTCAAAGGTTGTCCCAAAGATGATGTTCATTGAGCTTCCATTATCTATCATCATTATTTTAAGTCTATTTCGTGCTATAATGACCCTTGCCACCAGGCGTCACAATGGGGATAGTGTAGTCCAGTTGCATCATCTTGTGTGAATGTGATGGACTGCACCCCTTTCCCGATCAAGGGTCGACTATTGTTATCTATGAAGCTTGTGCATTGGGGATCCCTGACCTCCCTTGTATAGTTTCTCTAGGTGTTCCTGGATTCTCCCCCGACATAAGGGCCTCCAAAGATGGTATCAATTTCTAGAATTGGTTTGCGGCCGTGTCAACTTGAGGGTATTTGCCTTTGCCTTTGACCTTCCCTACGTCTTTCATCATCGTTTTCTCGTCTTCGAGGAGCATCATCCGTATTGGGGTACCTTACCTTAACTCTCCTAGGCTGTCGATCTGCCTAAGAGGTAGCACATTCTCTCGCGGACGTCTGTTCGTCCTTTGGTTATCTAGTTGGCGATGTAAGGCAATGTCCCTATAGTCAGATGTGTTATGGCTATAGGAGTGGTGGCAGGTGCAATAGATGGATGTTTCATTCCTATTTCTAGGTTCAAAACTTTGTCCCCTACCCCTTCTTCCTTGGGCCAATTGTTGGTGGAGTCAACCCTGGTATGTCTCAGCGATAGGGTTGACCTCATCATAAGCCAAAGCGGTTACCGTATTTAGTGTTGCCATAGCCAGAGTCTATCCTAAGTTGAATGTGGTTGACTAGCAGTCCTGGTGTTCCATAGGTATATGGCGGGACCTTTCCCTAGCTGCCTTAGAATAGGTGAGAGTCCTCGATTTTCCTTATTACGATGATCTCTCAATTCTTCATTGATGATATCGCGCCTTACTATTTTCAGTAAGGCGTCGTAACTGGGTGGGTCTTTGTTCTCCACGTCCTTCTAAGAAAGAGAGTTCATGTCCAACCCTCCCCTTAGAGCATCAGTGTTTCTCTATCAGTCCCTTGCACACAGTAGGTCATTTCATCAGTAAAACGAGACAGAAAACTTTTTAACGACTCTCCTTGCTGCTACCTCATATCTTGGAGGCGCTGTATTGGCCCTTCGCCTTCCTTACTTGTTGCAAAGCATTTGAGGAAAGCCTTTTTTTAAGTTTGGCCATCTTCTGATACTTCATCTTGGAAGCCTGGTGTACCACACTTCAGCTGCCCCATTTAGGGTTAAGTGGAATGCTCTACATTTCACGGGAGGAGTTGAACACCTTAAGCTCATGCGAGTTTTAAAACTGTTGAGGTGTTTTCCAGGGTCACCTCTTCCATCGTACTTGGGAATTTTTAGGAGCAAGAAGTGGCTTGGAATATGAGCATACCTAATTGTCTGAGAAAATGGCAAGTTGTCATCGTTATCGTCGAGGTCGTAGGACCTCTGTGGTTCGTCAGAATCTTCATCTTCTTTGGCTTGAGGCCCTTAAGGTGGTTGGGACGGCCTTGCTCGATTCCTGGCCTCTTCCACCCTCTTTTTAAGCCTATTCCTAAGTTGAGGATTTTGAAGCATGTTGCCATGGATGGGTTCACTTTACCTTTCAAACTGGGATGGTCCTTGTAGCTTATTTCTAGGTACAAAGAGAAGCTGAGCCTGCCTATTTCTAGGTAATCTGGGGGTTAATCGGTCGAAGATGCTTGTAGATCTCTGAGGCATGTCTTTGCTTTCATAATTTGGCGAAAATTTGAATGGGACCTCATCAGGTTGGTTAGTTGCGTAGTTGGTGGAAATGTCAATCCCAACTTCCCTCTCTTAAAGGGCTTTTTCCCAGGCATATTGTTGGTGGGCCATTTGGTTTTGAAATTCATTTTCATGATAGCAATTCCGTTGAGCTGCATACAGGGGCATTGGGTGTCCTCCCTGGTTTTGCATGTTTCTCAGTAACTCTTGCATGACAACGTTCTGCTGGATGATATTCCTCATATTTGCGGCCATAGTAGCCACTTCCCTAGTGAGTCTAACAGCTATCCTGGATCCGCCTCTAGATTCACCTCGTTGATGCTGATGATGAAGTCGGGGCGGGCTCTTGGAGCGATATGTGAGGGTTTCTCTTGTTCAGGATGTTCTCTAGCTCTCCGAGGAGTTGACTCTTTATTGTTGGAGCTCATGATAATGTTTTTTTTCATCAAAAATAACTTGGCTTTTTCTGAACAAATAATATTCATTTTTCAAGTGAGAGACTAAATTTTAACAAGCAGTTTTCCTTGGACTTTTCAGCGATTCTTTCTTCAAGAACAAACCCATTTTTTTAAGGTAAGGGAATCGCCTCACAATATATCTTCTTATGGCTTTTTCCACGGGTTTTTCGTGGTTGAATGTACGGCTTTTTACAGATGACGCCAATCTAATGATCCCCTTTTTTTGTAATGGTCACAAGGGCAAAAAATGACGGGAGATGCTCTATTAGACGGAGGATGTTGGTGTTTATTGACGTGGGAGATGCTCTATTAGACGAATAAACAAGTAAAAAAGTAGAAATAATCTAGACTCAAGCAAATAAATGTGGAATAAGAAAGAGAGAAGATTGAGTGTGGTTTCGAGAGTAAATGGTTGCTTTTTTCACAAATATTACAAAAGTTGCTTATTTATAGAGTTCTAGCCAACGTGGTAGCCGTTAGATCAGAACCACGAAGCCTCATCTCCCAAATTAAAGCCTTACATCACTCTGTCTGCTATGCATTTAATACATTGACAATGGGTCAGCCACCCTATACATTAAGCTGACAATCCTGACATTCATTATTACAAACGTTACATCAATCACTCTTAAAGATTGCATGCAGATCCTCTAAAAGACAACAAAGGCTTCAACCAAAGGGAGCTTCGTATTGGACGTCTTTTGGTGTGAAGAGTTGAGGAACAGAAAGTTTCGATTCCTTCTTTGGCTTCTTTTGTAGTGCTTCGGTTTCAGAGCTTCAACCCCTTATATAGTACTTCAGATGAGAAGGGGGCTAGCTTCTTCTTTGAGGACTTCGGCTAGTGGGAACTTCAGAACATCAGTTTTTCTTTGGCTTCTTTATTTTGACCAATTGAGTCTCGTTGACTTGGCCAGATTTGACTTATATCTCCACGTAGACTATGACATGGTCTTCTGACTGGACTCTCGACGGTGAGGCATAACAAAACTCATATCTCAGTCTTGGCTCTTTTGCACCAAAAGAGTGCTGCTATTGACTTGCCATCCGTAGCTCTAGTCTTTAATGAAGTCCCACTTTTTGGTGTTATTTTTTCACGATTTGTCTTCTCCGTGAGATTTGCCTAACATAGTGATACTTCTTTTGGTCATCAGCCACCAGCATATAGTGAGAGACTCTGTAGAAACTGCAAATTGTAATAGGAATTTTAAAAATTTTGAAGTTTTCTAGTTATATAAATGGTGCATTGCATTGTTTCTTTTTCGTTCATTGTGGAAATAATATAAATGAGAGAAGAAAAGGTAAATAATATAATTGAATTCATATATTTTCAGTTAATACACGAGTACATGTACAAGAGTTAGGTTGTGCCATTTAATGCATGTTAGTAAGAAGTCCCAAAACACATTAATTGAGCCTACTTTTGACAAAAAATTGCAACTATAGTGCAATAAAGGTGAAATATCTGCCCATCTAAAGGAGTTTCATTGTGCCAATAGAAGAAGATGTTAAAGTTAGATCGACTTGCCTAATACTTGTACATGCTTTTGTTATCATTACATTGTACTCATTGGAGAAAACTATTTTCATAAGGAATGATTGTTAAAATATATGACACATGATCAAATAATTGATTGAAGTAATTCTATATCGAGTTGTCTACACGTACATAAAAAGCATTGCCAGAATTTTTACAGATACATTTGATAGTTTTTGGTAGCACCTGTAAAAAACTTGTAAGAGTAAACCCTGTACATATAAAGTTTTCCATTTCATATCCCAAATTAAACTTATAAAAGTACTGGTTAGAAGAAAGATCCTAAGTAAACAAAATCGAAAAATTGTGTAGACATATAATAATACACAAACATCTCATGTACTTCCATTCTTTGTCTACGTCAAAGTCAACGTTATGAAGAGATTGGTTAACAGAGTGAGGGTGTGGTGGGCCGTGGGAGTGACACATGTCCCATTAAGCTAACATCTGTATTAGCATTGTGATAGCAAATTTCATTCTATTGTTTGCATGCATGCACGTAAACCTTCTTCTCACAAGAAATCTTTTCACTCACTATTCAAAATGTAACCATTTCCCTCTTTAATTTTCCTTCTTGTGTATTTATACTGTTAAACAATCCAAAGAAATAAAGAAAAGGAAGAAGAGGCTAGGGTTTCATTAATTCTATATAATGCAATTGAATAAAAAAAAGATAATTTAACCTAGAAATAAAGAGACTCTATATAGGTTAAATAAAGGAAATTGAAAAGACTATTATACCCTTAATAAACAATAAAATAAAACAACCCTATATTTCTTAACATCTCCCATCAAACTCACGATGCGGCAGCTACAAGTATCGAGAGTTTGCCAACCAGAAAACGAAAACGGGAAATAGAAT
>CAIGRT010032883.1:0-10738 GCA_903798405.1 Fraxinus platypoda
AATTATCTTTTTAAAAGTGGATATAAATAATGGTATCCATAATTTTTCATGCAAAGTACACATCGACTCATAATTCATATTGTATCAAATTAGTTCAATAGAGCTTAATAACGTGTTTTTTTTTTTTGAAGAGATAAAACTAAAAATAATAAAAAAGTAAAAAAAACACAATGCTACGATTATCTTATTCGGGTGTTTGATTTAGATAAAAATCAAATTTTTAGTTTAATGGAATGTGTGGATGAAAATTATAATTTCATTAAATTTTTAATTAAAATTAATTATTGATTTTAATTTAATTTTTTAGTTAAACCAAGAGGACTCTGCACCAAATACAAGTAAAGAGATGTAACTATTAGGGGCCGTTCTCTTTGTGTTTTGAATTTATTTTGAGTTTTGTATTTTGAGTGTTCAATTTGAGATTGTTGAAAATATGTTCTTTTTGGCATTTTGAAAAATTGTTTTCAAAAATAAAAAATAAAAATGAAAAACCCGTTTACTTTCCCCTTTCCTCTCTCTCTCTCGATGGTGGTTGGCGGTGATTGAAAACACTCAAAACGCGTTTTGAAAATTTTGATTTGATTATAACTGAAAACAATTAAAACGACAAATTTATCATTTTGAGTTTTCTTTGTAAATTTTTAACTTGTTTTCAAAAATAGAAAAGAAAACGCGTTTTCACTGTTTTGATAAATCGAAAACAGGAAACGACTTGAAAACGATAAAGACAACACGCCCTTATTTTTTTCCTCTCCATCTTTAAGAATTACAAGCAAATGGAAAAAGTAGTAAATGGGCGGTGATAGAAGCTTTTAAGTGGGCCCACGTTTGAAAAGAATGACCTGAAAAGAAGAAGAATCCCTCCACAATTTTTCAACTATTAGAATGTGTGTGATTCACATAAAAAATATCTTTTACACAAAAAAATATTTTCATTGTTTTGAGAAAAACAAAAATCTACTATTATAAAAAAATGTTTTCCTTAAAAATAAGGAAAATTAGACATATTTGAAAAATTTGAAAAATATTTTCAATGAAAAAAATAGCAATCAAACATTCCAAAATATAATTTTGGACAGAAAACTGACATTTAACCACTCATTTTCATTGTAATTACTTTTACAATTTTCTTTCTAAACAATCTCTACGAAACATGGTATAGGACGTGTTCGGTAGAGATTAAAATCAGATTAAAATTGAAAAATTAGTCGTTATTGTTGACTTTTATTAGACAGTGAGACCTAATAACGACTATATTTTCAATTTTAATTGAATTTTAATCTTAGTCAAACATGCTCCTAATATGATATCAAAGTCGAATTTATGTTACTATGAAATACACTATTTATCTTATAATGTGGCGATGATCATGAAAATAAATAGCATTACTATTTTCAACCTTACCACGAGTCATGAAAATACACACAGATTACACGCACTAACCCTCAAATACAATACAAGCACTTTAATCGCACATGCATGTATACGTATACGCACACATAGATATAAAAACTCGTGTCCCCTTATTTATTATAATATCAGATTTTCTTTTCTTCTTCTTTGCCAACACAATTCCATTTCTCCCTTTTCATCTCTCGCTGTATTCCTTTCTTTCACTATAAGACAATAAAGCGAAAACCATGACTGGTGACGAGGATTGGGTGGAAGCAGCCATGAGCGATGACATCATGGTGGTGGAGCTGCTGCTGCGGCTCAAACAGTCTTACCGGCTGCCGTCGGCGGCTCTTAAACCGACGGGTTTGCCATTCGAGTGGAGCGTGCGTCAACGCAGGTCTAAGCCCGTCGCAGTTGACTCCACCCCGAAACAAGCTCTCAGAGATAGTCCTACAACGCCACTGTCATGGAGCGGTGCCACCTCTATCAGCGGCGGCTGTGGTGGAAGTGCTGACACAGTTGACGCTGGCCTTGAAGAGTCCAGTCGATCTTCTGACCCAAAACTCTCTAAACCCGCGAGATCTGAGGTTTGTACACGAGAAGTATTTCATATTTCTAATTTTTCAGTTGTTAACCGTGAGTTTCAACTTTCAATGGCGTCAATGTTGGTGGCGAGTCGGTAGCTCGGCGGGGTCAGTTATTTTTCACTGTTCAGTAGCGTCTCGTGAGTCGTGTCAATACTCAATTGACAATTTGTCCATCGATGCTTCGAATTTTCGTTTGACGGAAATATCCCAACACAGTTTGGATATTTTCAGATTTACCCATTCCGGCAGTTGCATGAGCTATTGAGCTCTTTCGTAAATTCACCGATCTGATGCCGGTAATATTCTCCGGCCGCCGGAAAATGTGTGACTATTTCAATGTAAATGGTCAGAGTGAGATGAACACAAGAAGATTGATTATAGAATGACTTGTCACTTTTTCTCGTTACCGCTTTGCTGGACCCATTATTGTTAAGATGGAAGCTAAAATAACACCTCTTATCCAAAGGGTAATTTGTCCATCCGTTTCTTGAAACAAAAAAAAGTAGTTTTAAGAGAATATTTATGCGACTCGTGTCACACATTTTGGAGTCAGTAGAGGGGTATTTTTGTCAATTCGGACGTGGGGTTGTGGATGCCCCTTCTGTAAGCGGTGGCGTGTCTTCACGGCAATTTGGTGAAGAAAATGTTAGTGGTTGGTTGTGTGCTTAACCTCTTTTATATAATGGCGACACAATCCAGTGTGAGCAGCTACATGTGTCTCGGCATGAGTCCACGAGGCCTACTCATCATATAATAATTAGCCGACTTTAAATTTATTAAGAATAAAGTTTATTTTGTTATTGTTTTTGCCGTGGAGCTGAAATTACCTTTTAATGCAGTGAAAGTTGAAGAATACTGACTTTTTTTTTTTCTTTTTTCTCTTTTGGGTTAAAGGATTAAAGGTTATGTAATCTGCTGTGATTTATATGCTTGACTGTGTTGTGGCAGTTCTTTTTCTGTCAAATTTGGGTTACTTTTTACTTGTGGGTCCAATTAGATTTGGTTAGATATCAGTGTAGCGTAGATAATTCGAAGCGCAGTCTAACCTTTCTGTTGTTTAGAGTTTTTATTTGATGTGTTGCGGTTTGTATTTTACTCTGTGGTCCATTGAATCAATATTGCATCTTGCTTACCTGATTTTTGTTTAAGTAAGTGCGATGTCATGGGATTTTGAAACTATGCCAAAATCTGTGACAAGCCTGTATGGCATGCAATATCATGTGTTTAACTTTGTGGTACAAGTTTGAAAGGATGTGGGGTTGGAGGGACCATTTTTGGCATCAATGACCAAAGTCACCAAACATGCATTCTTCATTGCACGGTTGATGTTATTGCCACTGAAGCTCTTCTTTTAGAATTTTTTCTGAGATAATTTTTTGGATTAGCTCTTATCGTACATCCATTGATACATCAACTATTCACAAGTACCATTGAACGAGATTTGCGTGAAGTGAGATTTTTTTAATTTTATGCTTCAGGTTAATGGCGATGGTGAAAAATCCACGAAGAGGTCAAGAAAGAAGAAGGTGATTACTGTTGGGTCCACTGAGCTATTTCAGTATGCATTAGTTATAAGCATGTATATAATGGAATCCTGGGTTGAGGTTTCTGACAGTCCGGTGACTGGACGATGTTCGCTTTAAACCATTAGGGATAAAATTCTAGTAGTAAAATTTACAGGATGAACTCTACTTCTTTTTTGGAAGCTTTGCTTTGGTATAAGGTTTTGCATAGAAAATGTAATGAATCAATCAAGAAAACAGAAATTAATTAGCACTCTAGTACTTAGATTCACAGTCTCAGCAATCTACTTTGTTTGGTGTTGATTTGCAGACCTTGGCCGAACTTCAAGTAGAGGAGTACTTGCTTGATAAGGAAAAAGGAGAATTGAAAAGGGTATATGCTTTTTCAATGCTTATATACTAGTTCATATAAATTTTCTAATTTCCTGACCTGAATCTGCACAGGAAATAGCGGCTTTACGCACAAATTTGGAGAAACAGAAGGCTACAAATGATAGTTTGAAGAGAATAAAGGTGCAATTACTTCTGGTCCATTCTTCTCTCGTCCCTTTACATTACGTATCATTTAATGACAATAGAAGTGTTCGTAATTATGCCTCGTATCTGGTAAACGACGAAATCAAATCTGTTCAACTTTGCTTAATTTACCAAGACACATACCAAGTTGATATCTTTTAGCCCCACCCGTAACTGTTATTTTCTGTAAGTGTGGCGATTGACATTATTCTTTTGAACAGCTTGAATCCGCTACTAAAAGAAGATCAACAATCGAATCTGAGAAAGCAATTTGCTGTCAATCCCAGCAAAAGTCAGAAGCTCAATATCATATCCCTCCAATCTTCCCAACGTTTGTCTTAGGACCAAATGGGCCTTCTGAAGATAAGACAGTTGCTCCATGTGAAGCTAAGTTTGTACTTCCAGATCTGAATCTTACTCTGGAGGAAGAATCAAGCTTTTAGGTTCTTTGTGGATAGTGCATCAAATATATAACGTCTATACTTGAATTAGTTCTGACCTTGCTGTAGGATCAATTATCTTAAAGCTCTTTCTAAACGCAATGTGAAAGTCTCTTGTATGTGCATGTTAAAATTTTGCCAAGAATTAAATGGACAACGAACGGAGCCTCGTAGAAATTTTGCTGCACATTATTGGATAAGACTGATCGGACCAAATTTTAGATTCTCGTTTTTACACAGTGGAGATGGAACCAGCAATCAAGGGCTGAAGATCTCTTGAGAGAGGCAGTGGACGTTATGGAGAGAACATTTCCGTTTACATCTTCACTTACAGAATTTACACTTGACATCATTTTACACAATCTTCTACAAAATGGTTGTTCTACATGTACATTACAATTTATATAATGATTTAACAACCGATGGTGTGGCCAGATTTGATTGAAATAACCGTAATAAATGTAATTAACAAACATGAATTATATTTACTTTGAATTAGTAAACTAAAATTTAAAAAGCTATTATAGTTATGATATTTTATAGTTTATTTGTGTATTTATTTATTTATTTTGTCATTGGTTTCGATACCGGTTCGATCCTTTGACCCTCGGCCCTCTTTCTTTTTCGAGTCGATGCCCGGGTCAATTTTTAAAACATTGATAAATAGTTATGTACAAAAAACATTTTCCTCTTCAAAAAAAAAAAAAAAAAAAAACACCATTTTTCATCCAAGTTTTCATCTTCCGTCACATATGCATCTGTGATGTAGCTATTTTCTATACAAATGACTTTACCCTTTGCATTAATAAGTGGGGTTTCAATATCTTCTATTTATGGTACCGTCATCCCAAATGGAATCTGTCCAAAGACCATAAGTTGACAAAAAAATTCAGTGATTAAAATTCAGTTTACCATTTTTAAGAAGAACAAAATGGTCTCTTCACATTTTTAATTAAAAGGAAATTAAAAAAAGAAAAAAAAAAACAAAAAGGTTAAGGACCAGTTACAATCGTTTAAACGGTAAGAATAACTTATAAATATAAGTTAGGACCAGCGGTGCAATTATTTCTTAATATGGTATGTTAATGTTTGCAAACACGCCCTATAATATAGTTCAGTATTTAGGGTTTAAAGAGATCAGAATCAGTCCAAAACGCAAGACCCTTGGCAAGTTCTTCAACAATCCAGCCGCCACCACCGCCTCCATCGCCACAGCCTCCCGCTGCACCCTAGTCTCGCTAGTTTTCTTCGTGGTAATCTTCATTTCCATCTCTGGCGTACAAACAGAACCAGAATTTGCTCTTTTTTCTTCTTCCTTTTGGACTTATATATAATAAGAAGATAAAAAGCGTATATTGCATATCATTTAGGGTGAAAATTTTGGGAAGGAAACTTTTAGAGACGGTAATGCTTTTTTGCTTATTTAAGGTCCTGTCAATCATTTTTTTTTCGAAATTTAATTGCTGAGATTGTTTTATACCAAGAAAGAAAAGGGTAACTTAATTTGATGAGTGGCGGCTGGACTATTTTCAGGCCTATTTTTTATCTTTATTTTGCTGCCCTAATGTTCAAAGAAAAAAAAAAAACAACAATGGGATATTGTAATAAAAAAAGATATGTTTGCTCTTTACTGAGCTCTGCTTATTTTTTTAATTCCAAAAGATCTTCAATCTAGAATATTAATGCTTATTTTCAGCCCGTTTGGTAGAGATTAAAATTGGATTAAAATTGAAAAATTAGCCGTTGACTTTGACTTTTATTAGACGAGTGAGGTCGAATAACGACTATATTTTCAATTTTAATTAGATTTTAATTGGTACCAAACGGGGATCTCTGCTAGGTATCTGTATATACGCATCAATATATTTGCAATGTGAGCTGGCTTTATTGATTTATGTGAATGTTCATATTTTATTTACATGTAATAAAAAATGGGTTTACTTGGCTGTGTTGGTGTGTTGAAAGAACTTCAAATTCATGCACGAAACTTTATTCCTACCTGTCTCCTTATGTTTCATTGTTTGTGCTTACTAATTTCCTTTTTGATTTGTTAGCCCCATTGTTTTACACTATCCAGTAGTCATTTTACTTTGATTCGGCTATTTTTGTTTTTGCTCTAGCATTTGGATTAAAAACCCTCTGACTGAATTGGACCCTGCCCACCCATGCTCTCATGTGTGGCATGTTTTGATTGTTGGTTTTTATTTGCATTTTATTGCAACAGGTTAACTATTTCTGATTTTCCTTCTTTATTTTATATCAGTGGGATTATTGTCGGAGAAGTACACAGGAATTATGGCAACAGAAGATGAATCGAAGCCTCTGAATTATATACCAGAGGTGGTATTGAAGAAGAGGAGGAATAATGAGGAATGGGCAATCAGAAGAAAGCTGCAGTTAGAAGAGAGGGTCAAGCGTCTCAAGTCTGATAATTTCTTCATCAAGAAGCCCGATCAATTTATCAGAGAATACCGCGACAGAGTAATTGTTTTATGATAATTTGCCTCTCTCTCTCTCTCTCTCTCTCTCTCTCTCTCTCTCTCTCTATATATATATATATCTAAACTTATTCTGCTTTTACATGAAAATGTGTACAATTTATTGGATTTTCCTCATCTGTCTTTTAACATTTCATAAATATTACGAAAGGGCTTTGACTACTAGCTGTAACATATAATTGCAAGTAAGGGTACAACTAACATTAACTAACTGATATGTGAGCGCATGCAAGAATGTAAATACAGAGTTTAGACGGATTGGAATGTTGAAGTCTATTTTCTTTATCTGGAGATACTCTATGTCATATGTATAAGGAAGTATAAATCTTTATGCTAAATCAATGATATTTATATATGGATTGGTGTCTAGTCTTTAAATATTTTTTATAAAGGATATTCAAATTTATTTCCGTAAACTAGTGGGAACCAATTATTTGCTGGTTTTGCTAAAATTTAATATAATTGTGAAAATCAGCTTACAATAATACTCCATTATGTCAATTATATTTATATTTTGGATTTTTTGCAACGCAATAACTGAGTTGAAATCTTTAGTGCATCATTTGCCGCTTGTTCTAGATTCATCTATTTGCTCAGGTTGGCTGAATGTTCCATACTTGTATGAGGTTGAATTTTCTTCATGGCCTATTAGATAATAGATTGTTGGGGTTGGTTTCTAGTTTCTACATTAAATACCAATTTATCTATGTTGTAGCTTATGTTTGTGCCAGGAAAAGGTAAAATATGCTGCCCCGTTAGGTTAAGATTTCTGCAAAGAAAGGTATCGCTTTAGTAAGTTCAGCCGATTCTGCATCTGCATGCACTTGTCTTGGATTTTCCTGCTGCTGTCACTATTGAGAAACTGATATCACTAATATCTGTATAAGATTTAACCTTTAATTTTTAAGTAGTATCAGTTGTTTGATCATAAGTACTGTTTATGATAGATTGAGTATTCAAAATCTTAACATGCTGTTTGTATATCCAGGAATTGGACCTCATTCAAATGAAGCAAAGAGGAAAGCGAAAAAGACAAGCATTGGAGACACAAGAATCCAGGCTCCTATTCATCATACGTATCGGAGGGTATGTTCAAGAAATGATTTTTTGTTAAATTTGGTATATCTTTTGCTATTTTCTTTATTTATATCCTAAAATTTGCGGTCATTACAGAAAAAGGGATATGCACCCCAAAACTCGTAAGGTCCTGTACTCTTTGAGATTGAGGAAAACCTTCAGCGGGGTGTTTGTGAAGGCAAATGAAGCGATAATGGAACATTTGCAAAAAGTGGAACCTTACGTGACATATGGGTATGTCAAATCATTTAATATTATAATTGTTTGCTCTTTAATATAATCATTAAGCTCTTGGATTGACCTTACATTGCTTGACAGTTTACAAGGGGGTGGTTTAGGTCAGAAGAGCCTCATTAAAACTAGTCTGTGATTAAATGAATAGTATAATGAACTCAACAAACAATATGGAGTTTAACATGGATTGTGCTACAAAAGGATATCACGATCTTGTAGTTCATGTCAATAGGCGTGTTTGTACTCGATCATTGGATAACATCTGAGTTTAAGTTGCATGGTTTGGGGCCATTTTCCTTAGTGCGCTGAGGTAACACTCATGTGCGGCTACCTAGTTTCCCCTAATGCTGGCCACTCCTTTTGGAGTTTGAAACTTCATGCAAAGATGGTGACTGGATGTTACTGCTTGTAATTGTTTTAGAGCGGGCCTTCCCAAGATTTAGTTATATGTAGACCTGCTGTCCACTATCAAGAAGTACATACACCCATGGAACATTGTTGCTCCTCACCCAATTCAATTGTCAAGAGTGAGACCAAACTATCACTAGTAGATAACATTCCCATTTTAGCCCCTGTTTGTCTACCATTATTCCAAAAAATTATTTGCTACAGTAAGATTTTCCACCACCCAATAAAATATTCTACACACAAACCAATAAAGTTACTTTAATTTTCAACCACACATTCTCCAAAAAATACTATTCATTACACTAATTTTCTCCCAATAATGGGAGACAAACAAGCTCTCAATGGTCACATGCCAAGCTTATATTATCAAATATAGAAAGAGCTTAACTAGCTGTCGTTTGAACCTTTCTATTTTTAAACTGCAACATAGTTGCAACATTAGTTAAACCTGAAGGCTAGATTTGTATAATCTGATATTGTATGTAGAAATGAATTAGCTTTATTTAGACACGGAAACAATTTGCAGCTTTTGCCAAGCAGCTTAATATTAAGTACGAGCCATCTTAAGGGAAATTTCATCTCTACAAAATCAATCTCTTAAAAAGCTTATCTATGAGCAGAGAGTCAAAGAATCTTTTGGCTGAAAGTATAGAGAAGTAACATAGTTGATCTGCAGTAGTAATGGCTGCCATCCGATATTTAAATGGCATGATAGATCTTTGGTTACTGGAGTAAGATAGAATTGCCAATTGCGTGTAGATTTTTTAGCATAATAAGAAGATTGGACTTCAAATTATGAACTTCAGATTTCTTCTTGAAAGCCTTATCCAAATTTTATATCCTTGCATTTCACTACAATTTTTATATGATTGAATATTATGTTGTCAGCTATCATATGTATAATTTTTTATGCTTTATGTGCTTCAATTCTTAACATATTCATTCATATTTGTAGATATCCTAACCTCAAGAGTGTGAAGGATTTGATTTACAAGAAAGGAGTAGCAAAACTTGACGAGGGTAGGGTTCCTTTAACAGACAACAACGTAATTGAACAGGTATCTGCAATACTTTTACACATTGTGTAGCCTGGCTCCCAGTTTCTTTGCTGCTCAAGATGCCTAAATGCATCCTGTGGTTTTGTCTTGGCAGGCATTGGGTCATCATGGCATTATGTGCATAGAAGACATCGTGAATGAAATAGCTACTGTCGGTCCACATTTTAAGAAGGTTTCCAATTTTTTGTGTCCCTTTAATCTCAACAAACCTGAAAAGGCATTGCAAGGTAAGAAACGACGATTTAAAGATGGTGGAGACTCAGGAAATCGTGAGGATCAGATCAATGAGCTGATTAGTAAGATGAATTAGTATAAGCAAATGAGTACTTTCTAAGAGATCAATGTTAACATTTACAAATTATGTAGTTGGAAGTGAAACAAGGACCTACTATGAGTTTATCTCAATTTTGGCAGTGGCTTTTCAGTTTGTAGTAAGTTTATTACAGTTGGGATATTGTATTACTTTTGAAATAGCACGAGTGATGAGCCTGTTACTTTCACAGTTTCATGTTATCAATATTTAATACTTATAAGAACAAGGATGTTTCTTCGTGTTTTTATGGCACTTCAATCTCTTTTCTTTGCTTCAATTTCATGTAGGGTGCATTTGATTGCAAGGGTGGAAAATAGATGGAAAGAAAATGTTTTACAAGGAAAATATTTGCCTAGAAAATGTTTTGTAGGGAAAATGATTTCAAGTGTGTTTGATTGGTATAATTTTCCACCCGGAAAATTTTTAAATTTTCTATTCGTTTGGTTTTATTTTACATGAAAATTGTTCATTAAAGTGATAATTTTTTCCACACTTGGTTATAAAATTTGTTTCCATCGCCAAAAAGTAAAAAAAAAATGAAAAAAAAAAGTTTCCTAAAAAATCTTTTTTTTATCAAAGTTTAGTGTTCGTTTGGCCTTCGTTTGCATCAAAATTGTCTACGAAAGTGAAATTTTTTTTTACACTTGGTTATGAAATTTGTTTCTATTGCTTTAAAAAAAAAAAAAAAA
>CAIGRT010032883.1:10756-22753 GCA_903798405.1 Fraxinus platypoda
AAAAAAAAAAAAAAAAAAAAAAGTCAGACATCCCAGAAATTGTTTTCACACCTAAAAGGTGGGAAAACCTTTGCCTTTCAAGCCTGGAAGTAGGTGCCTAGGTGGAAAAAAAAATGGTAATTTTCATAGCAAAAAGTGGCCATCAAACAACACATTTGCAAGGAAAAGGAAAAGATATTCCATTTTCCATGGAAAAGGGGTGTTATCAACACACCCGTAGTGTGCCTGCCTGGATGTATAGTTTTTTTATCATAATTGAAGTATTTTTTTGTTTCTCCTCTCATCCTTCTCCTGTTTGGAAAATGGGAGTTCAGCCAAAGGTGCGTTTCTTTATGTGGCAGCAGCTATATCACAATGCACCAGAGCCTCTCTCGCTAGGCGGGGAACTGAGTTTTGTACACAATGTCGACTGTGAGGGAGAAAAGTGAATGATGTACATGTAATTTCCAAATGTGGTCAGTCGAAGTTGGTATGAAAATCTAATGGAGTGTAGTCGAGTGAGGTTTGTTGTAGGGGATTGATGACACTTCGCTTCCATTGCGTTGAGTTGAGACCAGGGATTTTGAGATTATTGGCTGTATGATGTGGCTGATCTGGGACAGTCGAAACCGGGTGAACATGATTGAGAAAATCTACCTCATGCAATGCCCGCCACCAGGTAGTGCAAGCGTTATCTGATGTCTGCCCTCTGTTTGTCTATGCTTTAGTTTTAATTGATACCTCTGTTTGTCGATGTTGATACCTTTTACTTGCTGTGATTTTTACACTTTCAATTTTTTATTGCATTTTTATTCTCAATTTTTCATTAATTAGTACATTTGATGATGATTTTCATTTAAATATTTTGTTAAGAGTGCATAATTAATGGTCGTCTAAAAAGACCTTGATAATGGTTTCCGTCGACGATACAAGTACAATGCTTTTCTTCATAATTTTTCAACCCGACAATTAAAATTTGAATATAATTCATAAAAATTAACCAATCATCAGTATAGATAATTTATAGCCTTCTGTTTTTAGGTTGAGAAAAAAGGAAAACAGATACAAAAAATAGAAAGCAAATATGCATGCGGAAGCCTGATGTGGACGCAGATTTGGGAATAGACCGAATAGTTGAATGTGCAGTTTCCATAAATTATCAAATTGGGCCGATTAGTTCATTTGTTTTGAAACTTATTGGGCTATTTTTTACAAACATATTTGGGTTGGACTAAACCGGTGCGAGTCCGATCCAGCCCTCTCCCAAATCTTCCCAATAGTGTTGTTCGGCCATTTACGATTTTGCCATCGTCTTCACCAATTTTTTTCTTTTTCTTTTTCTGAATCATCTTCACCAACTTCTTGTATAGGTAATTGGCGTTTTAATTACAGTTTGCAGTAATTGATTGTTTGCTGAAAATTGAAAATGGAAAATGGCGATGATTGGCTAGCCTTAGACAAGTTCTACCACGTCCTATTCTGCCTCTTCATTTCCATTACATTCTCCCTTCTCGCAGCCCGAAATCCATACCCATTAATTCGGCGATACAGTGTCTGGATCGGATCCATCGTTTCACTTCTTGCCGGCGCAGCCAAGGAGTTCGCTGACGAGCTTGGCTTCTTCAGGTCCGCCGGGGCGTCCACAAAAGACGCCGCCGCTGACCTGATCGGCGTTCTACTCGCCATACTCGCCCTTTCTTTATGCAAGCAGAAGTCTTCCTCTGCCCTGGTCGAACGAGACCATTCGGGTCAATCCCGAGTGCTCGAAATGGTTTGATCAGTTGGAGTGATCACTGGTCTGGTACGCTTCGATACTGCATTTAGGATAATTACGTTGGATTGATGAGAAAATTTGGGAAAGCTAAAATTCTGTACCTTGGAAGTATAATTGTATTTTGAATTTCTTTGTAGTTTTTAGCTTTAAATTCTGTTTCTTGATCAATAGCATATTTTGTACAGAGAAAAAGGTAATTGGAATTTGGAAATGCAAGGGAACATTCAAAAACAGGCATGGCCATTGACTTGGAAAAGGTAATTCAATGGTCAAAGGTCGAACCTGTGTTGAAAAAAGAAAACTATATAAATAAATAAAACCAAAATCTTGGTGTGGACTGGCCGGTTTTTTTAGCTGAATCGTGAGTTCTTAGGTTATTTGGGGTTCCTTTTTTGGCCTTTAATTGGGCCTCTCACAGTTTTTCTTAGGTGAACTAGCCTGTCCGGTAGTGTTCTAATAATTGCTATAAAGATCTAAGCTTGGCTACTTAGTAAATAATGCTATTTTGTCCTTGTTGGCACTATAGATGGTGTTGAATTAGAGGAGTAAAAATGGATTCTAGCAATGTGATTGATATGGAATAGGTTAGAAGCTCATTTTCTAAAGAGAGACGCTGTTTCAAGTTAACAAGTTAGAAGGATATATAGACCATAATTAACATGTATATTTTAGTAGATGAGATAATGATATAAACAGCGAGCAAAAAAGAATTTATATAGCTGACTTTAAATTTTTTGGGAGTAGAACTTAGATTGTTGATTTTGAAAGTGCGAAAATTGAAGTCAATTGAGAATTCGATAACGAAAAGATCTGATGAGAAGAATTTATAACATCCACTTTGAATATGATGGTTCTCTTTTTGATTGTTTTTGCATTTTTACAAGTGCATACTTTCTCCCAAATGGCTTAAAAGTCACCCTTTTCTTCTCAATAAAGTTGCTTTGAAGAAAATTTCATGGAAAATGCAATTAATAATTCTCCTGTGTTATTTGGATTTTAGTTTCATACATTTGTTACGTTACTACACACATTCATCACACTTCCATCAGGGTTTGCAACCTGGTTTTCGCATGTATGGAGGTGCCCATATGCTATATTCGTTATTATACTTTATTCAATGAACGAAGTCCTTTATTATTGATTTTATGAAATGTATGGCTGCAATTAGGTTCAAGTATTCCAATTTAACAAAAATAGGTCTACATCAGAACAAAAGCAATGGTCTTGTTGTTATTCTTTAGGATAATTTCTGGTTGGTTGCCTTGTCAAAAGCAGATCTATACCTAGGCCTAAATTCACTGTGCTAAATAGCAGACAAGAATGAAGTTTTTTGCCTTTGAAATGAAAGTGGAAGAACTTAGTTTTCTTGCCAACCATTTTGTCATTGGAAAACTCATGGACGGACCCATATTATGGAGCATATCTTCTAACTTTATTATCATTTCTTTTAATGGTAATGATTCTATAGAGGCCTTTTCTGTGGGTTTGCCTCTTGATGTTCTATTTTTTACGGTCATTTAATGAAGCGGTAAAAGAAGAATTACCCGAAATGATAATTATTAACTGTTTGGAATCTTCACCTAGATCTAGCAAAGACATAAACAGACTGGCAGGAAAGGGATTGTAGCCTATTCCAAATTTGTTAGGGACAAAACTTAGTTTGTTGTTGCACATTTTTGCGTTTAATCTTTCATGATTCTTTTGGAGTCAAAAGGATGGCCTTAAAGCAATAGAGGATGCTAACAAAACTGCTTCAGATTTCCATAGACACTCTTCTCTGAAACTATACATGAACGCAATAAAAAGCAGGTAATATTTAACCAGCATCGCATAAAGAGAATTGACGTGAATTAGTTTTTGATAAATCACGTTCGAAATCCAACTCTGTACATCCGATGTTCTCATATCAATTGGCTGCAGGAATTGGAACAACTCTGGACCGCGGTCAACCAATTAGCAGGAAGAGATCTCAATTCTTGAAGGGTTTCATAAGCCACCAGGAGAAGAAGGTTTATGATTCTCGGAGCACAAGCAAATATGAAATCAGTAAGTTTTGGAATAAACGATTACATTGTTGGTCAAAGAGAAAATAAGTAGGATGTTTATTTTGGAAGTAACTCATACCTTACCGTAAATATAACTAGCTTTATCTACTTATAAGTAAAAAAGTAACTTTTCTAAATATATCGAGAATCAGAAAGATATTACTTTAAAGTAAATTTTATTTGCTTTTAATCTTAGTCAAACACTTCCTCTAGCAAGGCATATGTATGCTAATCTCCTACAAGATTCGATAATACAGATTGAGGAAGAATAAAATGGTTTTTTAGGACCATCAAGAAGTTCCTCTCGGACCAGTTCCAACCTTTAATAAACAACTTGACGAATTCATTATAACAGATTTGCTTTGGTTGGACCTTTTTTATCCATAGAAGGAGATGCGCATCTTTTTTTCTAATACTGTACCATTAACTTCACCGAACAATCCAGTAAAATGCTGTGCTCAGCATGCACGTTATAGTAAATTGTTGTTAATATAGTACAGATCCCTACATGTGTGGGTGCATATATCCCACATACCGTGCTCATTGTGCACTTTTAGGAAAAGATTGTCGCTCTTGTTTCTTTTTTATTTCCCTGCAATACAGGTTTTGTTGTCTGATTGCTGCAATTTTTTCCTGGTAAGAGAAACAGCCACCAAACAAAGTACAAGGCTTTCTGCAAATTCCAACATATAGAAAGTAGAACGTGTACTCATAGTACTCATACTTCAGCAAGGAAAAGTGCCGATCCTCTCCATGGACCGAACCCATCGTCTCCATGCTGTAAGAACTATGAGATAACCTTAAAGGCAACCTCGTGCGGATAAAAGAAGGGAAGAGAAGGACAGAAACAAATTAAAAGGAAGAGGTCCGGCTTTACTCTATCCATCTAACTATAAGGATAGTATGAGCCTATTGATTGAAATAGTTAGTCTTGGAAGCTCATATGGTTCGCAGGGAAACTCAACCTTATCTGATTTATTTGTCACGTGAATTACTGTAATTTGTAGATCATTTTTTTGGTGTTCTGTACAATATGAAAGCGGAGAACTCCTTTTGAACTTGCCAAATAATTTCACCAGAATATTGTCGTCAAAATTGGAAACATTATGTTCAATTTCTTGGAGCCTTAGTTTTACAGAGATTGGAACTCTCATTCTAAAGGTACTGAATTATCCACAGTAGGAAGAGAACAAATCACATAGTTCTCGTCAACTCGACCAGAACGAGTTGAAGGCCGAGTTTAGAATCATGTTAGGGTCAACTAAAGGAGATGCAGAAAGTGGTCGAGCACATGATTGAGTGCATGTACTAAGTAAACATACAAAATGAAGTGGAAGGGACAGCAAAACCATGACTTGTGTCTCAAGCTTGAATGTTCTTTCATATGCGAAATGCAAGAAAATTGATTAATGTCCCACTCTCCACTTTTAAACCAACTTTCTCTTTTCCATACTCCGTCCTATCCACTAACATTTTTTCCAATGTATGCTTTTTTTATCTCATGGGATTCTCTAAGTCAATCATCTAAAGGCCAATAATAAGGTTTGGCACCATCCAAAAACTTGCATAATTTTTTGGCACCATCCAAAAACTAGCATAATTTTTCTTTAATACAACATTTTTTAGTGGTCAAAGTACAAGGAAAATGAAAGAAAGAAAGGGAGAATCACGAATCGAATGCGCAACATGCGTGTAAATGAGTACTGTATCTTCTTAGTAAAGGAGAGTCGTATTTACGAAGCTTCAACCATCTAGATCATGAACTTCTAATTTTCCTTTTAAGTGCCTTCTTTATAGGCCAAATAACCGATGTAATTTTATTATTTAAAGGTTATTTTAAAGAGTTCTATGTATCCTCCTTCAAAAAAAATTCCTCATTTTAACTTTAGCACTTTCTCTTGTGAGCTAGTAATGGGCACTGAAGATGTTGCATCGGTCCCTACAACCCCTGTAATACCCGGGACTCCGGGCTGCACTCCTCTTTTCGGCGGCCAGTTCAAGCCGGAAAGAGGTGGCGATGGCCAGAAATCCCTTTTTAAGAGCTGCAAGTGCTTTAGTGTTGAAGCGCCTTCTCTGGAAGAAGGGTCCTTACCTTCTGTCTCTTGTGCATTGATTCCACCTCCAATCTCCCTTGCAAGAAAGGTAAGCTAGTTTTTCCCTCAACCTAGTCAATTTTGTTAAGCATAAGTTCTTGGTTCAAGTCTTGCCCCCATCCATGTTTAACGCGTTTATATCTTGAACAACATCTAAACCAGGTGGGAGCTGAGTTTATAGGTACCTTCATACTCATTTTCACAGGGACAGCCACAGCCATTGTGAACCAAAAGACACAAGGCTCGGAGACCCTTCTCAGCTTGGCAGCCTCCACCGGTCTGGCAATCATGATAGTTATACTCTCCACCGGTCACATCTCCGGGGCACATGTCAATCCATCTGTCACCATTGCCTTTGCTGCTCTGAAGCATTTCCCATGGAAACATGTAAAATGACACTTAAAACAACTCTACAACTAGTAGTGAATAACGAAACAAAATTTTCTTTTCTTGCTCAATACTGTCCAGTCTATCCCGTCATCTTTTCTTGATTTTGGCAGGTTCCAGTATATATTGGAGCACAAATATTGGCATCAACGTGTGCTGCATTCTTACTGAAGGCTATTTTTCACCCTATAATGGGTGGTGGAGTAACTGTTCCTTCAGGGGGATTTGCTCAAGCTTTTGCTTTGGAGTTCATTATCAGCTTCAACCTTATGTTTGTAGTTACTGCAGTGACCACAGATACAAGAGCTGTAAGCATTTGCTTTACAGCTTTCTTTCATCAGATAATTCTACATGTTGACTAGAAATTACAATTGGCAAATTTTCTTGAACGTCGTTTCTTTTATATTGTCCAATCTTACATATAAAACGCCCTATTTCATACACCCTTTTATCCATTTGTTGCAAGATACATGCTTCCATGAGAATAATAGAGACCTCTGGCAGATAAAGTTCGATAACTAACACCAAACCTCACGATAAGTCGAGTGGCTAGCCTTTTTTTAAACCGTTATTTTTTGTCCATTGCAGCAAGCAAGAAACTAGAGTTTATGGTAGAAATTGGCAACTAGAAGTCCATATTTCAACGAACATTAATTTCAAAGACATATTATCAATATTGCAGGCAGTAGTAAACTGACTAGTTGTGGCAATAATCAACAACAGTTAAAAATATTGAACAACTTTTTGAAAGTATATATGGAATCTTCAGCATGTTCGTCTAAGCTTAAGAAGTCTACTTATAAGTAAATAAGTAAATCTTAAAATAAATATATATTTTTTGAGCACTGAACAGGTAGGGGAGCTTGCAGGAATGGGGGTTGGAGCTACTGTAATGCTCAACATACTAATAGCTGGGTGATGCTCTAAGCTTCCTTTCATTTCAGCACATTTCCTCCTTCAAAATTGCTATATTTGTTCGTAAGAACAAAATTATGCTATGAAACAAGCTCGATAGAAACATAATCCTTGTCGATTCATCCAGGGAAACAACTGGAGCATCAATGAATCCTGTGAGAACTCTGGGGCCAGCAATAGCTGCAAACAACTATAAAGCCATATGGATTTACCTCACTGCGCCTATCCTCGGTGCTCTGGCCGGGGCAGCTGCTTATTCTGCGGTTAAACTGCCAGACCGAGATGTCAATGGCAGGAGAAGCTGCCTAATGCAGAACATAGCTTCTGGAGATGATAAAGCGTCTACAGCAAAAAATTCATTTCTTCTGTAACGAAAGCAAATAGATAAACATATTAGAATAAATAAACATTCCAAGACAAAGATGGAGCAAGGAGGATTAAATGGTTATGAAATATTTTGTTAAGTGTGGAAAGAGATTTGACAATTCGAGACTGAATAAATATATTTGCATATTGTATGTTTGTGATATTTGAGTAATGCAACATGTACGAAATGGTATACATAATGATGACATGGACAAATAGAAGAGAGACTGGTTTTTTTTTTCTCTCTCTCTCTTCCATGTCATTATGTACAAATATCATTATCCCTCGTATTATATATTACAATTCAATACTATGTGCGCAACATGTTTTTAATAGTGATTATTGGGCAAGCACCTATTATTACATATAACTATAGTTATTGTCTCGAGCTTCGGGCTATTGTACATAGTACAAGGTAGCTCATAATATAATAGACTCTTGTGTGGAAGGGCGTTTTATAAAATTAAGAGCACAACTATGTACAAATTCATCATTTTACTCCGATTTTAATTGAAATAATGAAAGTGGGGACGTGATTTACAATTAAATGAAAGATTGTGATGGCTAGTGCTAAAAAAAGTTTTGAGGGTAGAGAACATTTTAAAAAGGTTGAGGACAAGAAGTGCAAAACGCCGTATTTTTTTCCTTCCCTATATGTCCGGCCCAAACAAAAATTGGGCTGGCTTGAATGATCCGGAGCTTCCTCGCGGCTAGGGTTCAAGTGTTTACTTAAGTCCCCAACTGGTTTCGTTTTCCACATCTACATTCGCTCCTGCTCTCCAATCCCTCTTTTTCGCAGGTAATAATTCTCTTTTATACTCATTGAAAATGTTTTAACTATTAGTCTTTTAATACAGATTTTGAAGGAAATATCAAATATATTTTGATTTGCATTGGAATATCTCATGTTTTTATCAGATTAATCGTGTCCTGTATTTTTACGGCATGATTAATTTTTATATACTTAGATATTCGTTTCATTTAGATACAGTAATCATAATTTTGATTATGACGTTCCAGAATTCTATGATGGATGAGTTGGATCGTAATTGTTTGTTATAAAAATCCTTTCTTTAGATTTTTCTTTTTTTTTTTGCTTCGATTGCTGTTATTCTGTATTTGATGGTTGATTTCTCTCTCTATTATCGTATGGCAGATATCAATTTAAAAGGCTCTTAAAGTGCCAACAAGAGAAGGAAATAATGTCTGGGTATGTAAATCTGACTTCTTATGTAGGAAACTCATCTCCTCGTGGAGGAAGTTATATTGGTTGTGCTAACAGTTGCCCGATTGTCTCAATTTTGTTGCTTTGCAGTGAAAACTTTTTACTCTAGGGTTTAGGCGTTCTTTAAATAAAGTCCCCAACCGGTTTCATTTGCACATCTTCGTTCGCTCCACCTCTCTAAACTCTCGTCGCTGGTAATGATTCCCTTTTCTACTTCAACTCATATTTTGAAGGAAATATCCAATATATTTTGATTTTGATTTTGATTTTGATTTTGATGTGAATTTGAATTTGAATTGGAATTATTTCATATTTTTATCAGATTGATAATTGTTTTTCGGTTTCCTGTATTTTTTACGGCATGAATTTTGATATGCTTAGATATTTGTTTTGTATTTCATGTGGATACAGTAATCAAATTGCTATTATTTCTGTATTTGATAGTTTGTTTATCAATTATCATACGGCAGATCTAAGTTTAAAAGACTCTTAAGTGCCAACAAGAGAAGGAAAAAATGTCTGGGTATGTAAATCTGACTTTTTAAGTAGGAAATTCATCTTCTCGTGGAGGAAGTAATCTTGGTTGTGCTAACAGTTGCCTGATTTTCTCAATTTTGTTGCTTTGCAGTGAAGAGGCTGCTGTTGTTGAGACACCCGCTGCACCTGCTCTTGGTGAGCCAATGGACATCATGACTGCCTTGCAGCTTGTGCTGAGGAAGTCGTTGGCACATGGAGGGCTCATCCGAGGCCTTCACGAAAGTGCCAAGGTGATTGAGAAGCATGTAGCTCAGCTGTGCGTGTTGGCAGAGGACTGCGACCAACCTGACTACGTCAAATTGATTAAAGCACTCTGCGCTGACCACAATGTAAACCTCATCACCGTTCCAAGTGCGAAGACTCTAGGCGAATGGGCTGGTGTACGTTCTTGGCTTGTTTTCATGATATAGTAAACTGTTTGAGTTGCAATTTGCTTGAAACCCAACTAGTTAGAAATCTCCAGCCAGTCATATGGCTGTGAATTATGACAATGGTTATGACGGACTATCTTCTTGAGCCAGTTGTCTTCCCTGTTGAGTAAAAGATATTTATGCTATTGTTTGACTCTAGTGTTAATTGATGTTTTGTAGTTGTGCAAGATTGATTCAGAAGGGAAAGCAAGGAAGGTTGTGGGTGCCTCGTGTGTTGTTGTGAAGGTAGTAACACCAAAGCTATGGCATTTGTGGTTATCAATTGGTCTGTTATCGGTATCTCATTGTCTTGTTCTTTAATTACTTTTTGCAGGACTACGGAGAGGAAACTGAAGGTCTCCACATTGTTCAGGAGTACGTGAAGTCTCACTAAAAGACAACCGAGAAGCAGTATGCTCGTGATGAGATTTGAAATCGTCATAAGTAACTTCTAGTTTGCTTTTCAATGCCATTCCATTTGGAAATTTTGATTTAGTATTTATGTTTAACAAGATTTTTATTGGTCGAGATTTGCTATCAATTACTCTTGTCCTGCTAGTGGATTCCTAAAACTACTGCCTGTTTTACTGTTATTTCATATTTGGAACATGATTGTTGATGAATCTTCAGTCTTTTTCAAAGAGGCTTGTCTACTACATATTATGTTTTAAATTGGTCATTTTGTTTGTGAAAAAGATAGGGGATGACCAATTTGATCACTTAGGTTGTGTATTATCTCAGGTTTATTTTCCCTACATGTACGCAGTGGTGTAAGACATGGACAAAAAGGAGAAATTCAATTATTTTTCTCTCTTCCATGTCGCCATTATGTACAAATATCATTATCCCAAGTATTATATATTACAATTCAATACTACGTGCTCAATGTGTTTTTTAATAGTGATTATTGGCCAAGCACCTATTATTACATAGAACTATAGTTATTTTCTCGAGCTTCGGGCTATTGTACATAGAACAAGGTAGCTCATAATAAAATAGATTCTTTGGAAGGGCGTTTTATAAAATTCAGAGCACAACTATGTACAAATTCATCATTTTACTCCGATTTCAATTGAAAAGATGAAAGTGGGGAGGTGATGTACAATTAAATGAAAGATTGTGATGGCTAGTGCTAAAAAAGAGGAAATGTGTGTTAAAGGCCTTTAAAATCAAACGTATTTCAACTTTGGCCTTTGATCAATAAATAGTATTTTTTTAAAAAAAGGAAAGCCAAAACGTTGCTAGAAAAAATCGGCCACCACACCGACAAATCGACGTTACCGAGACCAGCGCCGACAACCACAAAGAGGAAGGTTAATTTTTTTGCCTTAACAACCGACTTTTGTCATAGATTGTGTTTGAATTATTTTCACATTTTTTGATTTTATTTCATCATATGTGCTTAGATCAGCTTGATTGTTAGTGATATGGGAGAAATTTTGGTATTTGAATGTGTTAATAGCTCATTTTTGAGCTTTTTATTGCCAAAAATGGTGATTTTCGACCATTTTCGAGACGAAACCGGTTGCCAAACAATTGGTCACGCAAACAGCTGGTTAGGGCGATTTGGACCAGCTGTTAACAGTCGGTTTCACCCCAGAAAACCGGATGTTAACAGCCGGGTTTTTAAAGCCGGCATCATGACAGCCGGCCCAGGCCAGTAATAAACTGGGCCGATTGTTAAGTCGGCCCCGACACTTTTTAAATTTTTTTTTTAATAATTTAATAAATCAAAAATTAAATAAATATTTATATAGTTAAATATTTCACGTAATTCAATAAAATTTATATAATTAAATAAATAGTTTTAATTCGATAATTACCAATATTAAGGGGTTGTCTGGTTCCACTACTAATCAAAATTCCAACTGCTATGGCCGCACAATTTGACTTCTTTGTGAGAGGGTGGGCCCCATTTTTTAAAAATTAACGGTAAAAAAAGCCAAGTTTTCCCGATTTTAAGCTGAAGCAGACAAACGCTAAATATTATATTTTAACAAATTAGCAAATTGTTATTTTTTCTTTTAAAATTTTATTAATAAATCGAATATTAAATAAATATTTTACATAATTGAATAAAAGTTATACAATTAAATAATTTACGTAATTGAATATTATTTATATAATTAAATAAATAATTTTAATTTGATAACTACCAATATTGAATATTATATTTTTTTTTCTTTTAAATCTTATTAATAATTTAATAATTCGAATATTAAATAAATATTTATATAATTAAATAAATAATTTTAATTTGATAATT
>CAIGRT010032896.1:0-18105 GCA_903798405.1 Fraxinus platypoda
TTTTTATATATAGAGAGATATGGTTGAAATTAATTGTTGCTTTTGATTTAGATTAAAATCTGAACTTTCATCTCTACCAAATAGGGTCTAAAATTATTAAAATTTGCCTGTTATTTTGTGTAGTAGTATTTAGTTCGATGAAACTCAATAGTATTGGACGATACAAAAAAAATAAAAAAAAAATTGCACCTTGCATATTCTTGATGTCTCCCTATGTAACAATGTTTTCTCGTTAACATGTTTTAGTAAAATATTTTTTTCTTTACTGCTTAAAAGAGGAGTAATGCTATTTATCATTATAATGATGAAATATCGGTGATGTGGTAAATTAGGTGGAATAACGAGATATGACAGTTCAATTTTTATGAAAAGTTGCTACATCATCAACATTCTACCATTATAATGATAAATAACATTTCTGTTTAAAAAATAATATTATTGTCGAAATAAATCACTTATTTGTATTAAATTTTTATTTACTTATTAGTTAGATGTAAGGAGATATGAAGAAGTTTTGAACATTAGGGAAGATCTTAATAACTTTATTTATAATTACAAGATAGAATTACATGAACTGATAAAACTGAAAATTCTACGATTGAAGCCGAGGCATGTCGAACCAGATTTGCTCAAACGCCTTTATGATAAGATCATGATATTCATCTGAATTTAAAGAAAGATAACAAGCGAGAAGATTTTCCAAATCCTTGGATGCCCGGATATTGTTTTCTACTATCATTTCCATCATGGATTCCATGAAATCTTTTTCAGGATCAAATGACGCCTTCACGATTGCAACGCTCTCGCTGTATAATTCCTTCTTCTGCTTCTGAGCCTTTAAACGCCTGCTCATTGATACACTCTTTCGGTTCCCTTGGATTTTCTTGCTTGCTAGTCTTGGCGAATTGCCGCGGATCTTCACTCCTGGTGAACGCGATGTAGATTTTCGGGTTGTGGGAGTATGTTTATTATTACAATGAGTTTCGGTTTCATCGGAGAATGAAGAATCCCTGATCTGGGAAAGATCTTGTTCATGAAATGTCTGCATGGTGTTGAATTTTGTGGGTTTTGTGAGAATTGGGGAAAGTTTTGGCTCTGATATCATGTTAAAGAATTCGTCTGTTTCTTCAATTTCCAATGCGCGCAGCTTTTCATCCATGTCTATGATGATGTCGGTACCCGAAGAATTAAAAGTACAACTGCAGGGACTCGACAACGATGCAACTCCATTTATCGATGGAGGAGCATCTAGGGTGTCAGAATCAAATTCAGATGTGGGAGATTTAAGGAAATCCATGTCAGTAGAACTGACAGCAGAGCACTCAAAATAGTCCTGAAACTGTTCGACCTTATGCCTGAATGAGTTCTCTGACTCTTGATAGTTGCAAACAGAAGGGCTAATTTGTCTTGGAGAAGGCTTGTACACAGTCTTTCTCTTTGTTCTTTTCTTTGATGATTTCCTTGGTGGATCTAAGGGTTTTCGATTCTTGGGCGAGGTACAGAGTTTTTCCACTCTGATGGATTCTGTGGTGAAGTAGTAGGATTTTCTTGGCTGTGAAAAGGGTGGCTTTTGGGCATTTTTGGTTGGTGAAGGCATCTTTTTGTTGTCTGTGTTATGGTTTCTGGTTTTGCTCATGTCTTTGAGCTTGTAAAACCAGGCATTTGGCATCATATCTGATAATCTGAACCTGTAATTTCCCATTGAAGATGATCTCTCTCTCTATCTCACACACAGACAGTCAGATACTTTGGCTTTTTTGTTCTATACTATGCTTGAGAATGAAAATAAGAGAGATAGGAGGAGTTTTATAGTGAACCTCAAACAAATTGATTCTGTATGACTTTCTCCGTGTTCGTTCAAGTACTGGAACGAATGCGAGTACCCTCTATTCTATACCATATACCTTAATTGCAGGAGAAAAGTAGAAGCAAGATATAGGATGATTATGATATTGAAAGGTGGGAGACAATCATATGTAAAAGGAAAATTGATGGGGCCCAATGCATGTTGAGGCAGCAAGAGGAAGGGTTTGTGCTGATTATGCTGCTTTATTTTTATTGTATAATTTAGCTGAGGTATGCCCCCCCCCCCTCACATACACAAATACTACATTGTCATTGTTGGGTCTTTATAGTCATAGGATGGTTGCAAGATCTTATAGGTGGAAGAGAAATGTTAGTTATGCAGAGAAGGCAAATAGAATAGAATGATTCTCTGCCAATGTCTTTCATTAGGTTCATTGCATCTTTTTGACATAGAAAATGCTATGATTTGTATGTTCATTGCAGGGTTGGATTGCCCGGTCTTCAAACAAGGAACTAGGTGGTCGATTACAATTTTTGGATAAAGAATAGCTCTAGAAGAGTAGGTTCTAAGCGTGGACGAGTATCAACTCAGGAACTCTCAATTGTCAACATTTTGGAACTTCTTACAGAAGTACATATTTAACCGATAACTTTGATGTCATTTTTTTTATGCAGTAAAAGCTTTCGTGCTTTTCTCTACACAATCTCATATGCTAAATTATATTCATTTTGAGGAGAGTGATTGTGCTTTATGGTCCATTGAGTAGATTGCGAGTCTCAATCAGATGGAGCTTAACAGAGTGCCTCGCTATTTGCCAGACTATGTTGGTTTCCTCGACATTGCTATATTGTATGGTCAAGCAGATCTTTAACTTGGTAACTAATAGAGAATTCCTTTTACGCGACTTCTTTAACTTTGTAAGACTGAATCATCTCTCGTTAAATATGTTCATATTGACTCGTTATTCAGTTCGTAATAGGCGTAAGACAATATATATACCGAAACATGGAGTTCTACTAGAATAATTCCTTGGTCTTTTGAAGAGATAGAAACAATTTTCATAATCTTCATGGCAAATAATCATCATTCTTTAGCAGGATTTTGTGTGATTATCAGTGTTTATAGGCATTATGATTATGGATCATGATTTCATTGGGCATGAACAAAGGCCCATATGTCTTAAGTATAACTGTTTATTTTCCAGAATCCCATGCGCAGGAAGAAATGATGGCATAAAACACCTTTCTAACTGTTCATAGTTGGTCCAGACCATGCGCACGCACGCTCTTTCAATTTCTATTCGTAATATTCAAGTTTAAGATACCGCGTATTAGAATCTCGACTTGACCCGACCGCTAAATCGCAATTTAACGTGTGTATGTACGTACGTACGTACTGAGATCAATTACCAGAGTTGACAATTTTTGGAATAAAAGAAGCTGTACAAGAGTTGGGACAAACCAATTAATATCATCTCCTCTCGTCATGTTGTCTAGCACTAATCTTTAAGTGTGCATTTGAATTGCATCTAAATTTCTCTGTCCCATCCAGCCACTAGAGGATATGTCCGACCCAAAACCATTGTAGTCATCTTATGTAAATTAGGTGACGAAGTGATAAAATTTGGAACGGAATTTAAAATTTACTGATCTAATTGAGATATATTAAAATTTATTAATCGATTGAAATTTCGCTTAAACTTCAAAGTCTGCAAATGAAATTGAATGTTGAATTGAGCAATGTGACATTGAGGTCCATTGAATGATTAATATATGGGCTCATCATAACTATTACTGGTCAAGCTCAAATGTGTCAATTTCTGACTGTCATATGCCTATAGCCATTTGACCATAAACTGAAAAGCAGTCACCCTAGATTTGTAGCCATTTCAGGCTGTGGAAGATGTTGTAGAGCTGTCAAATTTGTCAGATGTACAATGTATATTGGTCGAAGATGTTCGTTAGAAAAGATGTCAATTATCTCGAAAATGCACTACATTAGGAGGTGATGTTTTGTCCTCGACTCAAGTACGCTTTGGATGAGGCATTGAAGGGTTTCATCCAATCTCTCAATCGTCTCAGAGGACACATGTGAAGAGACTTGGGCGAAGTAGTATAGACTTGCATGGCCTCTTGCTTGGCTGTCTTCCGTTGACCTTATCGCAAGTCAAGGCATAAATACTGGTTATTAAACACTTTCAATTTAAATTAACAATACAAAATATCTAATGAATTTCCAATTAGCTTTATTAAGTTATTCTAAAACACTTATTTATGTTGACTTGTTTATTATTTATTAATCACATTTGCAAAATTAAAAAAAACATATTATTTATATATTTTTTAGATTTTATAAAAATATTTATAATGGTATTTATAACTTGCAATGACCGTAAATACTATTTTAAAAAAATTATTTTAACAAATATAGTTTAATTTAAAATTTAAATATAATTATGTTACATTATTTTATAATTGACTCTAAATGAAATTTAACTCAAGAGGCACTATTTGTTGTTTTTTTATTAGATAAATGACTTTTTTATTAACACTAAAGATTAAATAATATAATCAACCTAATACTATAATACCATTCACACAATATTATATTCTAATTTATTCTAAATTTTTTATACAATCTCATATAGTCAAGATTCTAAAATGCTTAAGGAATGACAATGCGTTTGGATTGAGCATTAAGTATTGCATGCATATGTGTGCTTATGCAAAATATATGCGTAATTATGCGTTTTTCATTTTTTAATATTCTAAACTAATCAATAAATAAGATAATGTATTCTTTGAACTTTATACATTAGAAATAGTACAATTACTGGAACTTTATACATATTCTTTAATTTTTCAAGAAAAAACATATTGCTCAAATTCATAAATACTATAATTACTTGGTAAATAATTCTTATAATTAGATTAGACACGAACACTGACTTAAAAAGAAAAAAACTCTAAATCTTGTCTCGCTCTTTATCATATTCCAATTCAACCTCTTCTTCTTCATCCAAGTCATCTTCCGTATCATCCGATGAAAAATCATATTCATCTGACCATCCTTATTATAGATGATAATATATCATTGTCAACCTCATCCTTATTATCATAACAATCAACAATCCAAGATTGTATATTACTAGCATCACTTGCTAGTAAAGTTTCTAATTTATCCTTCCTCCTCTTTTTGTTCATCAACTTTATATTATAATGGACATAAACTAGATTGTTCATCCTCGTGGAATCTCGGTGTGTTGACATAAAAAAAAATAGTTGGAAAATTTTAGTATACTAATTATCAAATCACTACCAAGTAATAACTAAAATGCATAAACATAATTATTTAATTATTCCTTACCTCTTCAAAAACACTCAAATTAACTCAACCGGATGAACTA
This sequence comes from Fraxinus platypoda, assembly GCA_903798405.1. Classification (NCBI taxonomy): domain Eukaryota; kingdom Viridiplantae; phylum Streptophyta; class Magnoliopsida; order Lamiales; family Oleaceae; genus Fraxinus; species Fraxinus platypoda. The sequence continues at coordinate 5,214 of CAIGRT010032896.1, forward strand.
GTAGTCAAACTGAGAATCTTCTTTGCCATTAATTTCAAATTTGGTGTTTCACTGCCATAGAAGTCTTACCAACTAACTAGTAAGTACAAAAGAAAGAGATAAAAATGTTATAATATGTACATGTGGTATATTAACAAGAAAAATAATAATAATGTTAACATACTCCGCCCCGCTAAGAAATTTCCCGCCCCGTCCCCGTTTAAGTCGGGGTCAGGGCGGGGCGGGGGTAGGTCCATTCCCCGTTTAATTTTATTTATTTATTTTTTTTAAAGTTTTTGATAATTTATTTTTATTGCCCATATTCATTAGATTTAGACAAATAATTTTAGTTACTATTTTCTATTAGAACTAATAAAAAATTTCATTTAAAGTATTGAATTCTAAAATAAATAAATAAATAAANCGGGGCGGGGACCCCGTTACCCGTTCCCGCCCCGAACCCGTCCCGGGGCAAAATTCCCCGCCCCGTTACCCGTTTAAGCGGGTTTTCCCCGCCCCGTTTGGGGCGGGACCCCACGGGTATCGGGTTTGTTGGGTTTTTTTGCCATCCCTACTCGGATTGTAACTTGAAGTTTTCTTCCAAATGCATCTTCTTTTTGAGTGTATCTTTACAACTCGACATTTATCACATGATGTTGTATTTGAGCATCGTGAAAGAACTTCTCAACACAAAGAATCACATGATGTATCTAAAACAAAAATGTCAAGAAATTTTCTAGACACCTAGCTTCAGTTGATTGGCAATGGCTTCCCAGTAGTAGCAATTGACGAAAGTGTCCTACAATTTCAGTGGTAGGATTGGGAAAACTAGGGATTCCAAAATTTGTGGAGGAATTGGTGAGAGATAAATATAATTAAATGGAAAGATTTGTTTGATTAGAGGAAGAATTGTGCAGAACCCTATATATTGCTTTATATATAATTAATGAGCTTGGATGGTTTAGGCTAATTCTACGTTTGCTAGGAACATTTTGCCCTTTTTAAGTTATAAAAATGGGCTGAATGCGCGTGCATTTTGACTTTTAAATGATCATGTACGATCAACGAAACGGGCTAACCGCATTATCATTCACATATCCCATGATGCGGGATGTTTCAAAAACGTCCCGAGTATATGGAAACATTTTAAAACACTACATATGGTACATCGAATGCAACCTTAATCTCTTCATTACCCCTCGTTATGGAAATCTGAAGCAAACGTGCACACAAGCAATATAAAGGCAGAAAGTGGACTCATGAATACTAAAATTGAGAGAGGGAATGTTGACCAACTCTCAAATAAAAAAAAAACCTTCAAACAGTTGGAAAAAGTTCCATTTCATGGTATACCACTTTTCCTATAAGACAAGACGTGAAAACCACACCTAGCCACTCTCTATTCCTCTACATAAGATATGTTTTCGTTTTCATTTCCATGCAACCTAACAAATCGTTAAGCAATGAAGTTGAAAACTCCGTCCAAGCTTTTCAACCCATGCAAGAAAATACTAAAACTCTTCAAATTCAAACTCCGAAAACCCGTCTTCATTACATCTCTTCGATTTCATCGTAGAAAATCGAAAACCACCAACACGAGTCGTTTAACGAAGATTCGTGCGCTTTTCCGTTCGTTAAGGCAAAGAAAAGAGACAGATCAAGTGATGGAGATTATGAGTTTTCCAGATGAGGGACATCATAAGGCACCCCACCCCTCCCCTCTCACCCCAGCATATGTAAAAATGAGAGGAGATTATAAAAAGGAAGTCTCTGGTCAGGATGATGTTGAAGATGCATGCAGGAGTTTCGAGAATTATTTGATAGAAATGATGGTTGAAGAAGGGAAAAGGAGAGATTTAAAGGATGTTGAAGAGTTTCTTTACTGCTTGAAGAATCTCAGATGCCCTATTTTCACTGATTTGGTTTGCAGATTCTATGGGGAGTTGTGCAAGGATTTGTTTTCCGATAGCCGTGATGATGGTGTTAAAACACCGAGGAACCTATGAAACATGGATAAGGAGCTTGTTTGGTAGAGATTTTTTGGGGGAATAATTGATTTTAAATAGTGATATGATGGGAAATGTGTAGTTGAAAAAGAAGATAAAATTATTGATGTGATGGAAAATATTATTTTATTGAAGAATGTGTGGTTGAAAATGAGAATTGATTTACTGTAGAATTGGAGAATCTGTACCAAACAGGCCCTAAATCACACCAATAATAACACATTTTGAATATAAGATCGATATTTTTACATTTAAATCGTGCGTCAATTAACGACACTTGATGCTGGTGTTTAGCACCAATTGTACGACGTAGTATTATCTAAAAGAAATTTGCTAGATGTACAGAAAGAAGCCCACAGAATTTCACCAGAATACACACATTTGTGGGTCCTGCACAATTTTTTTTTATTAATGAAATGTTAAAAATAAAAATGTGATGNTATTAATGTTACCGTTAAAGTCCACCGGTGGGGCCCTCTTCTCTCACAAGCAGTCAAAAAAGGCTGCTGAAATGATATGTAACGGCCACAAAAATGATTTTAATTGGGTGAAAAAGTTTCACCAGACATGCTCTTATTTCGTTTTATTTTCATTTGGATTCAATTATTACTACTTTTTTAGTTTTCTTAAATGTTACGTCATGTTAAATGGCTAGATTTTTGCTGATGTGTTTCTTTCAGCCCTATTTCTTGCTAAGTAAATTGCAACATTAGTATTTCCATTGCTCAAACCAAGTAATGTACATAGTGATTTAATTGTAACAAATATTGAAGTCAAGGTACCCAATTGTGATAAAATAAAGTTAACGATTCAATCGAATATTTTCACTCATAATCTAGTGATGATGGATATTTTTAACCAAGCGTTTCTTTTTAATTTTATTGGATTTGTCCAATAAGTAAAATATGATTAAACGTTACGAAAATACAAATTTAACTACTACACCATGACTTTTATTTCAAACGAGGAAGTAATCAGAATTCTAAATGAGTCGACCTATCAACACACTATTCAATCTCATAAAATCGATGAGAAGTGCGAACAAACGAGCATAAATTATACTTCTTTTTGCCTAGTGTAGGTTTGATCAATCAAAATGTTGAAAATTTTGAGGAGGACATTCTTTTCCTAAAAATAGAAAGTAATTTCAAGTTATTAACTAAAGAAAAAGTATTTTCTCAACTTTTCCACTCATCTTTCATTCTGAACATAAACCCTAGATTTAACTAAACTTCAAATTTTACCGTTTATTTTACTGATTAACTAATTAATTAAGAAGACTGATACTTCCCCCCATTTTGCTAATTTTAATCCATTTCTGGTTGGGAAAAAATGATGGGTTCTGAGAACAACCACAACCAAGAATCAAGCAGAGAACAAATGGAAATCCCAATTCTCAACGAAGATGATGGCAGCAACGACGACGTTTCGACCTCCAAATCATATTCCAATTACCGCAGTGCAATGACCACACTGTCCTCCTCCTCCGAGCACCCTCTGTTGACGTCGCCGTCCATTGCCACCACCCCCGCCGTGTCCGATCCGCTGTTATTTCCCTCTCACGATCCGTTCCCGGAATCGCCCTCCTATGCTGATGTCTTTATCAGCCCACTTGACGATAGTCCCGTTGTCTCCTCCGACGGAGACGGTGGGAGCGATGATGTACACGGAAAATTAAGGGTGTCGCCGAGGTCCCGGCTGGAAGGCTCGGAGTATTTGAGAATTACGGTTTCTGATCCAAAAAAAGAGGTTGAATCTTCTAACTCTATTGTTCCGGGTAGCAACAGTTACGTTACTTATTTGATCACCACGAATACGAATATTCAGGAGTATGGAGGGTCGGATTTTAGAGTTCGGCGGCGGTTTAGGGATGTCATTACGCTTGCAGATCGCTTGAGTGAAGGCTATAGAGGGTATTTTGTTCCTATACGGCCTGATAAAAGTGTAATGGAGAGTCAGGTGATGCAAAAGCAGGAGTTTGTCGAGCAGAGGAGAGTTGCGTTGGAGAAGTACTTAAGGAGGCTTGCGATGCACCCTGTGATTAAGAAAAGCAACGAGTTAAAGGAGTTTCTAACGGTGGAGGGGAGAATGCCTCTGTCAGCAAGAACTGATGTGGCATCGAAGGTGCTTGACGGGGTGGTGGGGCTGCCAAAACAGTTGCTGGGGGAGTCGAGGAGTGGAATTGGGTCGCAGGATGCGGTGGAGCCAGCCAAGGGCAGGAGGGATTTAATGAGGCTGTTCAAGGAGTTGAAGCAATCAGTTGTGCATGATTGGAGTAGGTCAAGGCCTCCTGTGGAGGAGGAGGATAAAGAGTTCTTGGAAAAGAAAGAGAAGTTGCATTATCTCGAGCAGCAACTTACTAATGCTTCTAAACAGGTTTCCTCAACATTCTTGCCACTGGTTCTAATACTATTGTTATGCATGTCCTATATCGTTATTTACACATACATGCATTCTGAACACGACAAATTTTATGCATAGCTAATCTGCTGATAAATTTGACTTTGAATTCCGTCTTAAATTTTGTATTGCATACACTTGTAAGTTAAATTGGTTTTTTAAACTGTTAGGCGGAATCACTGGTTAAAGCACAGGAGGATATGGGGGACACAATGGGAGAATTGGGGCTAGCATTTATTAAGTTGACAAAGTTTGAGAATGAACATGCCATATTGAATACTCAAAGAATGAGGGCTGCTGACATGAAAAATGTTGCAACTGCAGCTGTTAAAGCAAGCAGATTGTATCGAGCATTAAATGCACAGACCGTGACGCATTTGGTAAGTGCTACATTGTTGTTGTGGGTCATTATTGTGTGATAAGTTGAACTGCCAGTTTATCAAACTTCCAATTCGGGCTAGCTTAGTGGTGAAGGTTGATCTAGTCCCTGAGACTCAGATGTCCCAGATTCCATCCCCACCTAAATCATTGGTTGTTTGTCGAATAATATACTGGCTCTTTCTCCCATATTAAATTGGCTTGTCGTTACATGTTTTGTTTGTAAATGTGATGATTTCTTCTCTGGATCCTTCACCCATAATAGTAATCTTCCACAGGAGTGCTATTGTGTACTCATTGTTTCACTCAACAAATAACCAAATACGGGAATCACAGTGGTTAATATGTTTTGTAATGTCTGTCATTAGTACGGAAGTTATAATTTGTTTCTATATTGTAGCATATTGTTTTGCTCGAGATGAAAAAAGATGAGGATCGCGGTCACTCATACGTTTAATGAAATGTTTATTGTGTATGAAGATACTCCTTTCTCAAACATGCTAACAGATCACTTTGTGTATTTCAGGATACATTGCATGATTATATGGGGCAGATTTTATCTGTACACAGTGCATTCTCTGATCGTTCAAGTGCTTTCTTGACAATACAAAGCCTTACATCCGAACTGTCTTCCTTGCATTCAAGAGCTGCAAAACACGAAGCAACGTCATCCAAAAATTTTGGTGGTGACAACTCTAGGATTCACAAATTAGAAGAGCTAAAAGAATCCATTAGGGTCACAGAGGATGCTAAAAGCCGTGCAATCAGAGATTATGACCAAATCAAGGTATGAAATACCAGACTATAGCTGACAGAAACTTGTATTAGATTCTTTGTACATTTCATTTTCTTTGGTGAATGCTATTTGGCACTATTTACCTCATGTTCATCTATATCTTTCTTAAGTATCTTAAACCCTGAATGACTATTCCATTTCTTCTTGGTTATAATTGAGAACATTGCAATTTGATAAACTGCGTGCATTAGCAATTACCAAATTTAGCTCAAGATAACATTTACTTTTATGTTTTAAGCACTTGGAATTAGCTAGAAGACTTGTTTCGCCTTCCGGTGATCCAAATCATTGTCTATTATTGTTATAAGTTTTTCTATTTTCAGCGTTGTCATTTTATAAATATTAGTTAGTATGAATTCTTTGAATATGTAAGCCTTTGTTCTTGAATGCTTATCTAACGGTCATATATCCACATGAAAGCAAAACTATGAATGTCCGACCAGCTATAGAACTTAATTATGCTGCTTTATTATAAAGAAGATGATTTGTTCAAGAATTTTGGTTTTTACTCTAAGAATTAAAAAGGAGCGCTACTTTGGGATAAAAATGTGTTCCCAATATTTAAAAAGGTTTAATTGGGTACCGAGCTGTTTTACCTCTATGTGGTGACGTGTGAGCCTCTAAAAGAATATAAAAATAAAAATGTTTACAATAAACCATAAATCATCTTAAAAAGTCTTTAATAAAATAGATTAACAAATTTAAAAGTCTAACTTGCAAACAAAATTGAAAACAGGTCTGTAAAGTAACAAATAATAAGTTCTCATATTATTTATGTAATAAATATTAATCAAACAATTTAGGAATTTCTTATATTGTCACTACTAATAGGATATTTAAGAGAATCATCTACCCGTTTGAGTCCTTTATCATCCTCCTTATCACTAATAGTTTCTCATTCTTTATCATCAGGCAGGTTTTGATGTGTAGTCTTTCAATGTGTGTTCCTGTGAAATTTTATTAGATCTATCTGCTTGTTTCTTTTGTTTTGCACCACTGGGAGCATTAGGTTCTGTTGACATGGAGGGGAAGGGACAAATATGCACTTGAACTTCTTTCCACTTCTCCTCTTCCTCCCACCTTTATTTTTCATCTTGTTCCTTGCATATTTAGAACATGGAGAAAAATACTGTCAATCTATGTTTTTGCTATTGATTCGCTCCAGTTTTGTCTCTGGTTTATGTTCAGTAAATTAAGTCATATTGATGTAAAAAAAATTAACTGATGGGTTAATTGTGTGATGCAGGATAATAATAGAAGTGAAATGAAAAGACTAGATAGTGAAAGGCAGACTGACTTTGTTAACATGTTGAAAGGATTTGTTACTAATCAGGTACTTTTCCTCTCTAAAAAGGCATATTTCTAGCATGTGCAGCTGCTGAAAACTATTACTTAATCGTGACAAGAGATTGTGATCTCAACTTAGCAAGGGTTGGGAAATGGGGCGAGCTGAGCCACCATTTGTCGCTTGCGTGTTCGCAGCCAAAGTTAGGCGAGCCAGCTTTGGCTGCAAAAGCAGCCATCGGCTGCCTTGATTTGATGGCACCTACCATCAAGCCTGAATTCAAAATTTGAAATCCTAATTTTGATTTCAAAATTTTCATGTATAAATAGGGGTGTTACTAAAACAATTTTTTCACAGTTCCGAGTTCTCTAAATCTCTAAAATACCACTTTCAACACAATTAATCTTATAATTGCTCCTTTATTTGTAATTATTTTTTCAAATTCCCACTTCTCGATAATTGCTTTTTCCCTATCTTCTACAACATTTCTAATGGTTTACTTGGATTTATGAACCCTTGAGGATGTTAACCAATTCCTTGTGAATCGGAAAACCAAAAAAAATGAATTAGTATTGATTTTTTCAAGTTTATGATTTATAAAATTTTCAACTTCATTGCCGACCGGGAAACCTAAAAAAAAGAAAAAAAGAATTTGGATTAAAAAAAAAGGTGAGACGTGCTGCTGTGGTGAGCCAAACCGGCTTTCCTTAAAGTGAGCTGGCCTCTCGGGTTCGCATGGTGAACTTAACCGAGCTCGGGGTTGCTGAGCTGGCTTGGCTCTTGAACATCCCTGACTTGGCATAGCAATATAATATTGAAAAGCTGAGATTTATGCTGTTTTCCTACCTGTGGTTCTGAAAGTGAAAGGTTCAATGTCACGTCAGTTTCGCTTGAACATGACTTTTTGTCTTCTTGAATTATGACATTCTACGCTCATGATGCTCCAGTCAATTTAGGCTTGTCATTTTTATTTTGCTAAAAGACTTAAGATAAGGGAGACGAACATAAAGAACCATTTTCAATCTCTGTGATGCAGTGCAGTTGATAACTTTGTTGACATCTCCAATCTTGACAACATTTCAAGCTGTCGACTTATCCACCACTAATTTCTATCTATTTATAATTTAAACCATATATAAATACTTTCCAAATATGCTATAAGCATTATGTAGCTTCCTTTATCCAGCCCAGGCTTGAGGCCGGCTATCAACCAGTGTTCTAAAACGCTCCTCAGCGTGAGGTGCAAACAAAATGCTTTGCCTTGACAGTAAACGCGAATTAATAAATCAACATAGCAGTTAACAAACCATGTCTAGGCGCTCTTTTTTTAATTATTTTTTCCCTTTAAAAAAAAACAATTTATTTGACTTTAATATATTAATTTTTTATTTTTTATTTATTTTTTTGAAAGGCTTTTATTTGATTTTGGTTTCAAATTTTTAATTGACTATATTTGTACAAAAGTTAAAAATGACTTTATTCGATAAAGATTGAGATAAGATTTAAACTACGACGTTATATATATTGTGTAATTATCATTTTGACACTTACCGTTTAATTAGAAACTTCGAAAGTACGTATGAAGTTTCTATAAATCTATTAAGTAGGACTTGTTTAGTTAAAAGTTGAAACTATAAAAAAAAGTCTTTTAACTTTTGCATTTCGAAAATTTGAAAATTGGATAATTGATTAATTTTAAGAATAACCAAGTAAATATAGTATTTTATAATTTTAGATGTTTGGTAAGTATTATTTTAATTATTAAATGATTTTTAGAATGATTTAAGTATTTAAAATAATAATAAAATATGCAACGCTTTTTTACGCCGAGAATCGTAAAGCTTGAAACTTAACCTCCACGCCTAGTCATACTTTAAACTTTTTAGAATACTGGATATTAACACAGAGTTCCCAATAAATTTATACGGACAATAAAAATATGTCATGGAAATATCAGTGATTTCTTGCTAAGGATCTTCTATCATATTTCAACCCCCAATTAATCTTAATGTACCATTTTAATCACGATGCTTTGCACCTTGTCATGAATTCAAGTCCCAAAAAACCTCCCGAAGTTAATTGCTTTTTTCATGTACTTAGATTACAAGCCAGTTATCTCGTCACTATTCCTAGCCCCTTATGTTACAATCAGTTTTGCTACAGGTACATTAAGTTTGACATCATGGATGACATTGTTTGACATGGCAACACTTTGTGCCATTGATTTTAACAATACTTATTCAAATCAATGGCACAATTTTTCACACAATGTCACCCATAATGACATCCAGGAATGTACAACATGCACAATTCATGTTCAAATACCTCATTTGGGTCACCTATCTCATCAAGATGCCAGTAGGGATATAGAAGTGATTCGTGAGGGTATGTCTCATGGTAGCTGAGTTGTTTTGTTAGTGATGGTGGCTTTATGTTGTATGATGGTGACGGTTGATATAATGGAGGCGATTGTTTAATTTTTTGGGTCTTTGGCATTCAAAAGGTGTTGGTGGCTGCACGGTTGTAATAATTTTGACGAGTAAGCTTTGCTCTGAGCAAGATTTTCTTGATGCTTAATATACTAGGTGATTTTATCCTACCTCAACGAAATATTTTTTCTCATATGCATAATGAACATTAGATGAGTTGTTTGCTCTTCCCAAACTTATCTAGGATCCTGGAAATATTCATACTGTAGACTACATAATTAATTCATTTTAATTACTACTGAAATGAAGGATTTCATATGACAGCATCTCTGTATTTTTTATTTTGTTTTTCTGAATTCACCTCTTTATCCCTGATGCATTTTGTTTGTCATAATCATTACAGGTGGCATATACAGAGAGGATTGGAAATGAGTGGGCTAAGGTTATGGAGGAGACTAGTAGATATGCCAAAGAGAATGCATAGAAGAAACTGTATATTCGGATATTATTATTTTCTTCCCTTCTTGTTTGATTTATGTGGAATTAGCTAAAAAAGAGCTAGGTTTCATAGTAAACATCACAATAGAAAATGAGTTTTAGATTTTAATTCTTTTGGTGCTTTTTAGCATTTTTGATTTATTACTCTGCCACTTATTTAAGAGGGTTTTACATCTTCAACAGCTTATTACCAATGTTGAACCCTTCTTTTTTCCTTCTTATTCAAAAGATTCTGACGCTGGACTCTTGAATTTTCTCACCGAAAAAGAAATAAAAATTCTTTTTTTTTTTTTTTATTTGAAATGGTTATTGGCCATTCTGTGATTAATGTAGATCATTTTTGCGTTGATGCCTGTACGATTTCCTGATTTTTTAATTGCTGAAGAAATAAGAAATCAGGTAACTGATGTTTTACTATGCACCATGGAGCTTAATTTTTCCCTATCCCCTGTTGATTGTAACTTCATTGCATATTTTTATCTTGTGTTCTAACAGCTGGTATCTTGTCCCCACCTACTCGAACTGTCAAGGCTCTTTCCTTTCTCTGCCTCACTGGGATAGGTTCTCGTCTTGGCCTTTCTCTTCCTTAATCACTGCTATCTGACTTGATGAAAGCCAATGGCATTGAGGCGAAACTTTGCCACATCACAAACCATGTAGCCTTGTCAATGCAACCTTAGTTAATGTTTACTCAGGCTAGCCTTGTAAGCCACCCTACCAAAACATTGGCTTAAGCCCGAGAAACCTGGACCATTGATGGAAACCGATGGTACCATATGTAGATTTGAAGTATTTATTTTGAGGCAACTTGTTTCATGTTTTTGCTAGTTTTTCTCGTATTGGCATGTGACGATCTCTCCATTACATTCGTAATTTTTATTCACACTAGAGGCTGCATTTGTTGGATGGTTTAGGATAATGGGTAGTGGTTAATAGCATTCTTTCTGTATCAGAAGTTTGTGTTAGTTTATTTCCATATGGGATGCACGCTCGAAGCTCAAAGCATTGTTCATCCATGGAACCTCAAAGGCACTGGTCTGATTTCAATTGTTATGGCTTGTTTGTTTTTAAGAAAGGGTTTTCTTTTCCATTTGAAGGTTATTTTGGAAAAAAACAATTTAACATTTGACATAATGTTCGTTTGCAGTCATTGACGAATAATAGTTTCAGATAGACATACCAACATCTAATGGAGTCTGTACGATTAGTGGCATCGAAGTGTGACAAATCCTATCGACTGAAAAGTCGAATATTTCCAAGAAAAAAATTCTACTGACAATTCCAAGCATTGAACATGTGTGTTTTGATACTCGGGACTCCGCTTTTCCGGGCAACATCTCTGGCATCCAAGAAAAATCTCATCGATCAAACAATTGGCTCCCGTTTCAACCAATCTTGGAACCAAATGGAACTCTATCCCTTCCACGTCCATCTTCATAACCACGTAATCCCCCTTTTACCGCACTCTTCAACCACACTGCAAAATCGAATCCCTGAATCTTACCGAATACACTCACAGAATTAGTCGAGGACTGCACAGCTTGATTCCTCCCTGTCCCTCGAACCCTTTTTCCATTCTTCATACTAGCCTCTCGATTTATCTCGAAAAATGATGTTTCGTTCATTATCAAAGGTGCACAAGGCAAAAGGGTAACCCCCTTTCTTGAGAATATATACTCGTCGTGGAAAGTACTATTGGCCTCAAATGCGTAAATTTCAAAGGGCTTATCCTATTTCGGATACCCTTTTTTCAACCAACTCCCAATGCTCAAACCATAATTCTTGGCTCCAATGGCCACATGCCTATACTGATTCTTAAAGCTTATGTCAACCAAGGAAGGCAGATATGTCACATTCTATATATTCCTTTTGAATGTAATCCAAGGTTTCAATGGCTCTTCTCTAATTAATGGCTCTGTATCTTTTATCAATTCATGCTTATAGCTTGGAACTGAGCATTTACTCACAAAATCACCATTGAAGAACTGTTCCTTCTCATTGAATCTGAAAACGCTTTTTTCTTTCTGGAAGACGACTTCATGAATCAATGGAGATGATGAATCGAAACCATCAACTTCTCTCGATTTAATCAATGTAAAAGAATTGAATAGTTGAAGCAAAGAGGCGAAACTGTACGCGTCGTTGGCTGATTCAGTATGAACAACAAAGAAACCGCCTTGCTTTATGGTTCTGTAAACTTCCAAAGCAAACTTCACGGGCTTCGCAGCCTGATCTAGTCCGGCAGTACTTGAAAACACGAAACCAAATATTTGATTCTTGAATGGTATAAACGTCCGAGACAATTTCTTCAACAAGATTCCAACGGAATTATGTAACAATCAGCAACAAATGGCGGCAAAGGCAGAGCTCAGGTGGGGAAAGAAGAAGAGCAGGAGCCAACGGTTTTAACAGATCTTCCAATCAATTTCCTACACGACGCCGTTTTACTTAAGTCTAAATTGTAATAGCGCAAACACGCTTTATCAACAACATACGTTTCTTCTCTTACTTAACCAAATTGAATCCAGTTGGAATTTTGTCAGAAATTGTACCTCTTACTTCTTCCCTAACTCTCTGCTATCTCCCTCCTTCTTTCTTCAGTACTGTAATCACGTTTTGTTAATATACTCACAGCTTGGGTTGTTAAATCTTCAGTTGCATGTTATTTGTGGTGATTTTGGTTGAGATTCAGGCTTCAGCTAAACCATTACAAATTAAACACTCCGATTTTATTAATACAATAATTTCTTCCACTGTAACAACAGATAGATTTTGAATTTACCGATAGAAAGCCTTGAGCAATTAGGTCTAGGAAAATGGAAGAATAGTAGGTTTTCAAGCAGAAGGAAGGAAAGCGGCGATGCTTGTAGAGGTGGGAGCGGCGGAGGTGGTAATTAATGTTGTGTCATTGGATTTAATGGATTGAGGTAAAAAGCAGAAGTCAAGGGATTCACAAGATCGGCCCTTGATGGTGATGACGTACAACACTTGATGGGATTTATCTTTGACTTGATTTTTCTCCCTTTTCCATGGATTTTCTTTTTCTGGAAATGGAGGCCTCCCTGATGACGAAATTAGGACTGTCCGTGGGTCGGGTCGGTTCGATTCTGAAGAGAATCGA
>CAIGRT010032937.1:0-19873 GCA_903798405.1 Fraxinus platypoda
AACCCGTGCTCTTCTTTTGAATTATACAAAACTTGGCCACAATATCATTTGGTGAATATTGCTAATTTTTACAACAAAATTATATATATGTAGTTTGAACAAAATAATTGTTATATTTAAATTTTAGATGTTTGGTTTTTTTTTTTCAAAATACATTTTTCTTTTTTCTTTCAACCGCACATTTTTTAATAAAATAATATTACATTCAAATTCAAAACTTTTTCTTATTTTTAACCACATATTTTCCATCAAATCACTATTCCAAAATGCACTTTTTGCAAAAAAAAAAAGGGGGGGCATCAAACGGGACTCTTAATAATTTATTGCTGAAAACGGTCGACAATCCACGACCGCCCGTGCTGACCCAAAATCCTGGGTCCGTCACTGGGTGGATGGAACATGTAGAACACATGATCTCGTTCGACATATTCGGTGTTCTACACGTTTCAGACTTGAAGAATAATCTCATTTCGTTAAGTACTCTTGATTCAAAAGGGTCGTGTTCTTTGGAAGATGTGGAGTCTTGAGGGTTCAAAAGGATTTTTTTTGTTGCATTGGAGGGGGCGGAAGATGTCCTACTCATATATCTTGCAAGATCCGGCAGAACTTGTGAAGAAAAAGTTGGCACAAATTTAGTACCATGGTGGAGATTCAGTTTGGTACGTACCTTTGAGATTTGGTTCGGGGTCTATATTGAAGAATACTACTCAGTTGAGTTTGGAGGATACGAGTAATTCCGCTTTGCCACTATTACATGTGGTTCTATCGTATTCAACTGTTGGGGATAGACTCATTGGAGATAGGTACGTGAATGCTAATTTGGTTGCACATTTTTTTAGCATTTTTTAAGGTGTTGAAACTAGTTAGGGCATTCTATGAAAGCATTAGGAGTTGATTTTGTTACATGGCTTACTTCGACACTGTTTGATAATTTTTAATTCTTTGTGAATTTTGGAGAACCCCATGTTTGGGTTCATGTATCCGTGTTGGATACCGTGAAAGAGGATGAGTATTTTTGTGTTCGAGAAAATTTAGTTATTGTTGAAGAGTTCGAATTTTTCGTTGCAGTCGAATTTATTTTTCTAGGTGGAGAAATTTTGGATGTTCGTTCGTTGCATCTGAATTTGTGTAAGGTGGAGATTCTTGAGTTTTTTTTTTTTACCCAAATTAGGTTGTATTTTTTGAGAAAAAAATATTTTTTTTTCCTTCTTTCCACGTGTTTTTATTGGGAAAATATTATTTCTTTTCTTCCATGTGATTTTTGATCTTATTTCCATCTTCGTGGTATTTTTAGGGTTTGGCATGCACCCCCTATAAATACTATACCATTTTCACAAGTTTTAAATTACTGAAATATAAAATAATTGTGTAGGCACAATTATTGAATTTGTTTTTTCTATATTAGTCAATTAAATAAAATACTACGTTCCTCTACTGATTAATTCTTTACATTTCATCTTGTTTGTTTTGATCACATACGATCCGTTTTATTTCCCAAAGATAGCCTGAATTCATCAAAATCATATATAGTTGACAGCCCATCTGTTTAAAGAAAATGTCGACACCTGTCAACTAAAACCGTCTAGAAAGTAGAAACTGAACATCGAGTCAATCCCTATCAACTGCCTAAAGTCCAATTGCGGGAGCCTTTAAATAACTACTACTTTGTGCCCATTAAGTACCAACTTTTGGACCCTCGATTTTTGAAGTTAGCTTGACAAACGAGTCGGAATCCTTTCGTGCTTTGATGCCTAAATTCAACCTCGACAAAATACCCACGATGCATGCTCGCAACCAATGCCAAGGATGTTAATTCATGCTCCATCATTTAACATTTTTGCCCACAACTAACACCACATTGCTTCGCACACGAAATTTGATAACCACCCTCATCTAAGGCACATTACATATTAGACTACGGCATAAGAGCAAGGCATGCCAATGCCATAGTCTATGTACGTTTTAGAGGACTGTCATAATATCCTATATGTCATTAACATTCTATTTGCTAGCTGATGTAAGTAAACCACGTTGTGAGATTCGTTAAATTACAACAATTGCCACTGGACATCAGTGTGACTTGTACTACTAAAATTTTAAACTTTCGTCATATCACATGAAACTTATTCAGACATAAGACGTCGTACTAAAGCAAAATTTTAACAGACAGATATGAGAAATGTTGGAAGGATTTATCTCTTGACAGATATATAAAACTATCAGCTTGAATAAGAGCATGGGTAAACTATTCTGATGTAGAGAACATAATGGAATCAATATGGCAATCTTAAATTGGAGAATAATAATAAGTCAATATCAAATTAAGATATAGAAACAATTTAAAGACCTACTAGAAGAAGCATGTTGGAGAGTGCGAAAGTCACCCGCGCCTCTCCGTTGTAGTCCTAACCCGCTGCAAGACACGTACAAACTCAACAAACATCGAAAAATCTAAACCTGCCATGTTATCACTAGGTGCAGCAGTGTATGGATTCTGACATATAACAAAATCGAATCCACTGAACTTTTTGATCAAAGCTTCAAGCTTGTTACTTGATAGGCTCTGGATGCTTTCAATCTGCACCAACTCCCCAATCTGTTCAGAACTTTCCCACCATTGTTTGACAATCCTCCGCTTCGCTTCACAGGGCTCCACAGAAACAACACCCTTCAAACGAATGCCGATGCGATTTAAAGCAATTTCCACTCCACCAATTCCACTATAAATTGACAACAGTGTCAATCCTTCTGGGAACAAGGATCTAAGAACAGATAGGTGGTATGCTAATGTGTCAGTCTGAAAAGATTGTTTAAGTGATTCAAGTCTTTCAGCCGTGCTAAACCCAGCAACCCGCGTGTGACGCACCGGATAGCCCATAATACGTTCTAGATGTTCAGGTTCAAGTGGCGCCAATTTGTGTTGGCCAACCCAGACAAGATTCAAGGTCCGGCACTGACGGAGGATGCCCCTCTCCTGTTCAACTGATAGAATTCCTTTTGAATCGATCAGCATTCTTCCAAGCCTATCACACAGTTCAGAGTTTCCTTTAGTTTCAGAACTGATGCAGCTCAATTGCTTCCTTGCATCCCACGATGGCCACCATTTTACAGTATGTGGTAAGGCTTCTTGAAGAGTCAATGGTGGCTTCGGAAGAATGTGAAACCTATCTTCAGTAGGGAGATTATGAACATAGCCTTCCTTCCTAACCAAAGCCGAGAAGAACTCAGCATTGATAAATTCTGGCTGAACTGAGTACAGAAACTGTGATACTTTTACCCAAGAGTCCTGAGATAAATTTGTGATATTGCCATAGAAAAAATAAGGAGGTTTAGCCACCATATTATCAAGAACCCTGCACGAGTTGGGCATAGACCTTTGGGACATTCCATGTTTGTCCAGCAATCCTGAATTATGACCAACATGTCTCTGAGAGTCTGGCATCCACCGACTGGACAATAAAGACTTTCCATTTCTTGCTCCTAGCCAGGTCGGACCAATAGAAGTGCTTGAGACTGCATCAAACTCTTCTTTTGCTTTCTTCAAGTTGCTTCGTACATCATTGTATTCTTCTTTTGGTCTCTTCCCTTTAAATTTTTCCAGCACATCAAAATCCCCAACATGAGATGCAGTATCTGGAGTATATTCCTCAGTTTTTACAGTAAATGGATTAACAGATTGATAACTTGAACGATCTCCCATTCCCCTATCCATAGATCTATAATTCTTACGGGAACTCGAGTTGCTCAAAGAAGTTAACAAGTGCTGCAAAAGCCAAAATTGAGTTTGAATGTGTTATTGTGCCATCAGAAGAATGGGAAAAGCATGTGCTCAGGCAATACTACAATCACAAGAGGGGCAGGAGTGTGCAAGAAATATGAAAAGAACGAGTCTTGATAATGATATAACCTTGTCTGGTTTAGTGTCAGTGCCAGCATTTTCACCTGCAACGATTGAATCCGCGAGTTCTGAAAGTGGAGCTTTGGAACCTGAAGTGAGAGATACTATGCATCAGTGGCTCAAGAAAACATTGAATTAGCCCGTAGAAGATATTCACATTGTCCAAATATTCAAATTGTATATAGTAAATCTATAAGAGAAGAACTTGTGCGGAGAAAGAGCATACCCTTGTAAGCACGATATTAATGCACATTCTACTGGAACCATATGGTAACAGATGTTTTCAAAAACAAAACCAAAGAGACTCACAGCTAATTATTTCTTTCCCAAAATCTATGTCCAATAAATGGAATGGCAATGATATCAATTTTTCAAAGGATGCACCCCTCCCACACAACACTATACTTAATCTTGCACATTTGTTTCATCAGACTCAAAGAGTTTTACGTCCAAATGAAATTACAGAAATCCAATGAAAATGTTGAAAGCTTATAAAGATGAACTACCAGTAGGGATGACAAATGGGAAAGACATTTCTGAAGAACATATAAAAAATTAAATGTTATTGTAGATTTATGTGAATGGCGAACGTGCATCCAAAATCTTTCCCAATATTCAAATCAGAAAATAACAACATACATCCTGAATGGAAAGAAGCTGATGACCTTATTAACACCTGTAAAGATGCTAAAAAGTGGTACAGATATGACATTCCAGCATTAAGCTCTAATAAAGTATTGTGGGGCAAAAAATAATCCTTGGGGAGAATATTTATTAGTCCATTCTGCACAACTTCCAAAATTCTGTCTCCTAATGTAACTCCATGGAAAGTGTTGGGTATTCTTCATAACGATAATTATTACCATATATTCTTGATTAGTTAGACAGCTGTGAGGATTGGACTTGTAAGGGAGGCCGTACTTCATTTTGTGTGGGAATAGGTTGTTCTTAGAAGTCAGTCAAGTTGACTTTTTGCTAGAGATTTAGATTAGTCCCCTCCAAAATTATACTTTTCAATTTTTCAGTCTTTGCCCCCTCCCTGATCTAATGTAGAAAGCATGGGTAATTCTTTGAGTTCTGCTAATCAACTTACCATATCTCTCAAAAGCTGTTGAAATTTCTTGCTCAGAGAAGCCCATTTCAAGCAGTCTAAGAGTCTTATCCATGATTCCAACCAAGATTTCATTTCCACATTCCTGAAATTAGCAGTTAATCTTGGATTAGTCTAGACAGCACAATTTCGAATATGCAGAGTAGGAAAATATGAAAGTTGGCGCCCAAAAAATTGATTTTCCTACACCCTGGATCTTAAAGTACACCTTTCAACAATTCTCCATGAGTAGTGTCATCCACGTGGATAATTGCACTCGAACAAGTACACAGTAAAGTACAGCTCATACAGAGTATACAAGGTGTATCCTTCCAAAGAAACATTGACAACAATTAACTGAACATATAGACTAGAAAAGCAGGAAGGGATATCATTTATTTTTCTCTCTTTCTTGAAAAGATACATTATGGGGAATAAAACATAGTTTGAAAGAAATGTGTATACATCAAGAGAACAAAGAGTCCTTTTAAATAAAGGTAAAACAATTTTATAATCAAGGAATAAGTAAAAATAAAGGGAAATTTAAGAGTTTCTTGTGAAGCATTGACACTACTCCTATGGCGGCATCTCATTGTCCAATACTCTTAAGACACATGTCATTATATGTCCCATTTTATATATATATTTTTTATTTTCAGCATGCCTTGAACATATATCGCAAACAAGCCATAACACGATGAATTATCAAATACCTTGTTCCTTTCTGCATCACCACAAATTGGAGAATCTCCATTCTTTTCATACTTTTTGGCCATCCTTGCAGCAATGATGATGTCCACTAGTTCATGAATAGAAGCATCTTCACCTGTTATGAAACACAAGGATAACTTGTTACTCAACATGAGACTAAGGAGCCAATTTGTTATACAAGCTGACTTGTATGATCTTTAGAAATCTCAAAAATTAGGTATTGATCTCATTATATAAGCCATGCAACTGCGAACAAATAAAGGATGCTTATTGAAACAAAAACAAAGAATATTAGAAGGCAAAATATGCATGGCTGTACAAGCTTGTAATTTTATGGTATATCAACCAAGAGGGCTGTAGCTGATATACATATTTTAAATAAGAGCAAGTATTTGAAGGTAAAAAATCAGTGACAATTATCATTAAAATATTCCTTGTCATGTAGATGAGCAAAATGCATAATATTTAAAAGTTTGGAGATTCCCACATACCAAGTCTAGCTATAGCAAACTCCACTTCATCTATAGAGAAACTCATTTTTAACAAGTTTGCTTTCTTCTCGTCAATGATTGTACTGCCCACATGAGGTTCCTGCAAGACAGTGAAAGTCAATCCACAACGTGTACAATATTATACCATTTCCTCTTTCAATATGAACGAAAAACTTACTACCACATTACCTCTTTTAATTGAACATCTTTGCCAATATTGGTGTGACAGTGACTGCTTGTATCCCCACCATCACCAAACAAGCTATCAAGAGAATCCGAAGATTTTGATCTATGAAGAACCTGCTAATTTTAAAATCGGTTCACGAATTAGGTTCAACGATTACAATGTATGATATATAAGGGATCCATGTTCATGTTTATAAGTCTAAATTTGCCCTCCAAGGAAGTCTAGTGAATTATTTAAAACAGAACATTAAAATTTAGAAACCTTTTATAAGAAACTGAATAATTGAATCTTTCTGATAAAGCAAAAGGAAGAGACAGAGAAAAGAAATGTAGGACAATCCATTATAAATCCTTAGGAAAATCACTCTGATTATAAAAATTGAAGGAAAAGAGGCCTATAATTTGGAACATGCAAACAAGACAAAACTCAAAGGAAGATACATCTCAGACAGACACAAATATGACATAAAGGGAGATTTATAAATGTTAACAAATAAAAAACAGAACCCTGATCGCCCATGAAAAAATAAAAAGCTTCAAATTAAACTAGGTCACAAATTGGATTAAAGGCTATTTTACTTGGAAAATTTGAAGGACAAGTACCTCTCTACCATGAACATCTGCAGCCAACTCATCCTTGTCATGGAATATGGCATCGTCAAAACATTCAATCTTTGGGTTTTGAAGTGCCTATTAATTTAAAAGTGAGGGGAGGTGGGTAAGTTCAACAGAATTAATAATTACAAGCATAATTGAGCTTTGTGTCAGTAAACATATCAATAAATCAGCCAATTAATAGCTATTTTAACAGCTGATATATATTCAAAATTTCAAACTAAGTGAAGACATGGGCAAATGAAAGACAACAAATTTATTGATTTAGTCATTTAGATACACACAAGCATGAGTTATCAGCAAATGTGCTTAAAAGCTAGTGAGGAATGAGCATGAAATGTTTGAATAAAGGCTTACCTGCAAAGAGAAGTCAGGGAGCTCATCAAATACAACACAATGCTAAGATATGTCTAGGTTACCATCGATAATAACGACAGATAGACTTTAAATGTCAACTAATTGTTCGATTTAAATTCATGAAAGCATGAACTAATCAGTGCATTTATGCAAGAGATGGCGAGGACTTGCACATGAAGATTCAAGTTTCAAAAGGCTGTCCTACAAAGAAAAGGCAGGAACTTCGTAAATGACAAAATGAAGCGGAGACAGTCACTGATTAGTGATTACCATCAAAATCAGTAACAAATCGAGTTAAAACATAATTACAGTTATATAAAGGTTAACGTTCCTTGCTTGGCCAAGAATGACATTAAGCCCCCTGTTTGGGCTCCATTAAAATTAGTTTTTGGGAAAAATGTATTTTGGAATAGTGATTTTTTGCAGAATGTGTGATTAAAAAAGAAGAAAAATTTTTGGGTTTACGTGTAATATTATTTATTGGAAAATGTTTGGTTGAAAAGGAGAGAGAAAAATGCATTTTGAAATAAAATGGAGCCCAAACAGGGGCTAAAATTTCAAGTTACCACACGAAATGCAAAAGAATTAACACACAAAATTCAAAGAGCTAAGTGACAAAACTAGTAAATTAGTAATGATTCTTGGAATAAAAAACGATGAATGGCCTAGTTCATAGTCATCTTGGCTAAGAAACTAGAAAGAGAAAGATAGCATGGATAGAAATAAGTGCGCTTACTGGATATGCAAAGAGAGACTCCAATAGTAGATCAACATCGTCCCCACCTATAGGGACAAGGAAATGATGTTTGTGTCATTATTCAAAAGCAATGGAGACACATAGTAAAACAAAACACATAAGCACTAAAAGGAGTGTTAATCTTGAGAAACATGAAGCTTGAAATAGAGAGTTAGAGAAGAAAAACACACCCTTTTCCTCAATTGCTTTGTCAACAAGAGAGGGAGAGAATCCCATCCCTATTAAGGATGATCTTAAATTGCTTCCAGAAGAGCTTGCAAAATTATCCTGCTGAAAAATATGCACTCAGAGGAAAATAAAAATATCAACAAATAAACTGGTGTATAATTTACCACAAGAATCGCAATGCAGTCAATTACAAAATGCTGTTGCTAAAGATTCTTATGCTGCATACAACTGGAATCACAGCAATTTATATTTAACATAAAGCTAAATTTTCTAAAATCCCAAATCAAAGACGATAGTTTTAGGTAACCGGAGGAACCCGTTCTTTGAATAACAAATAGCAAGTAGCAACCATACCGCAATATCCCTTGAGGACATGTTCTGAGATGGCACTTCATAGTCTAAATAGTCGAGCTCTGGTTTAATGTCAGCCACATTTTTTTGCATCGGAGAGTCTTCTTCACTGTCTGATATGTCCACTATCTCACACTACAGATGAAAACATACAATTTAAAAAAATAGAAATGCAGACAATAGAAAATTTGAAGACCTTGCATTGCACCATAAAATATAAAAATAAATTAACTTCGATAATCATGGATACTAACCATCTCAAGATTATTTATTGGGCTTCCCAAAGAAGCAAAATATGTTTTTTACTTGCTCACGTCCTGAAAACTACGAAGTACAAATAATGATTGACCATTTAATCAAAAATATTGTAATACTAAAATGTTGTTCAATTAAACCAAAAAAAAAAAAAAAGAACAATTACTAGTGTTCATAATACAAATAACCAAATGAATCTTTCGCGTAAAACGGTGTGTATAACCGAAAATTAGAACCGAAAATGCCACATGAAATTCATGAAAATTGGGCAAAAATTCCAATGGGAGCAGCATTAACGATGCATGCACTCAATTTCCCCTCTTCGCCAATTTTTAAAGCTCTTAAACAGCAAAAAAACGTTAAAAACGAGGTGAAAAGTAAAAGGTACTTAAAGTGATGAACAGAGATACCCACTCGGTGGTCTCGACGGAGCGCTGACGCAATTACACCGCTAACCCCTGAGTGCCGGAATTCTTTTGGATTCAGAGAGAAGGAGAAAAGGACTGAGAAGTGTGAACTAAAGAAAGGGCACACTGAAACTGAAAATAAAGGAATCTTTCAATTTATTGCAGAGAGTTTAGAGCATATGGTCCCTGACCGTTGACTTAAGTGTAGAAATAGTCCTTAAGTCTTATTTCCTGGCATGAACATCCCTATTATGTATTTCAGTGCGCAATTAGTGTGCTCTTAATTTGAAATAGGAAAAATTGCAGATAGGCCCCTAATCTTTGAAAAAGTACAAATGAATTCTACAAATTTTTTTTAATAATATTTAATTTATCATACTACATTATGCCCTGAACCCTAATATGATTAACAAATTTTGTAAAAAATGATTTTATTAGAAATATGTGATTAAAAAGTAAATATTTTTTTTAAAATTTATGTGCAAAATTATTTTATTGGATGAACGTGTGGTTGGAACTATGTTTGAAAAAATTGAATTCTAAACAATGTCGGCAATATCATTGAAGTCTTGTTTATTAAATCAATTAGGTCCCTAAACTTTGAAAAAAGTAAAAATGAATTCCAAACATTTATGCAATATATATTTAGCCCTTATTTGAGTCACATTTTTTTTTTTGCAAAATGCATTTTATAATAGTATTCTATTGAAGAATGTATAGTTAAAATGTAAGAAAAAGTTCTCGATTTGCGTGTAAAATACGCTAAAATTATATTAATCATATTGTTCCATAATTATAAATTATCGTGTTTTAGTTATAACTTTGTCATGTGAAAAAATTGAAAAAAAAAAATAATAAGTTATATATATATATATAAGAAAATGACTTATATAATTTTGTAATGGTCAACCAACTTTATTATGTTTTGTTTTAACATAAAAATACCGATAAAAAATAAATTAAAAATTATGCATTGTTTTTTTTCTTCATCGAGAGATAATAAAATGAAAAATTAAAATATGAAAAATTAAAGTGGAAGCCTAATATTTGTCAATAATTTATACAGAGAATGACAATAATATAATTAGCGATCACTAACACATATTAGTCGGATATTACCAATAGTCGGCAATCACCGACGGTTCTTCGATTGATCATTATTCTATCTTTAATTTTTAATTAAAATATAAAAATCTTAAGATGTCAAGATAAATATTAAAAATGTGAAGAAAGATTAAATACTTCACCGTCAATAATCAAGGATGGAAGGACCATCGATAATTATCAACAACATCACAGATGATATCGTAGTCATTAATCGTTAACGATTGTGTCGACGATGATCATTAATGGGATTCTTGTCCAGATTTCCAACACAAAAATGTCCAGATCATTATAGGGAATTATAGCATTTTTCATTTTCTCATTAATTCTATCCAATTTGAAAGGGAAGTTTACAAAAATGTCCAATTAGAGCTTGTCAATTAATATGTATCTAATTTTGATAAGGATAATTACATTACCACTACGAATTTTATTAAGAGCACCACAATTTTAAATATTTTTCTTATATACTTAAATATTCTCAAGCAAATTTACATAATTAGGTTTTTAAAATACTTTTTAATAAAATAAATTATTGTTCCACCAAGACATAGCCCTAATTTATTTATTTTTTCATTCTTTTTCCTCAACATCCTACTGCCAGTCTGCCATTGTTGGACCGCAGGTTAAACAGAAAATAAAAAATAAAAAAAATAGCTGCAGTTAAGAGTGAAATCAGAGAAAAATCATTATATAGAAATAAGTAAATTTCGAGGTATGTAATTTCTTCCCTTTTCTCACCATTGATGGCTATTTCCAATTGAATCCTACAAAGAAATTAGAAAAAATCATATGGGTGTCTTTCGTAACTTGTATAGCATACGCAAATACAAGAAAATTCAAGATTATACGACCCGACTGACTCCCCACCCCGCAAGTCTTTTTTTTTATATTAAAAAAAAAAAATAAGATACGGTCTTGATTGGGTGTTAATTAATGAACATGATTGTGCTTATATATAGCTACAATAGTTTTGCATACACCGATGACAGGAGCGATTAAAGTTGTAGATGAAAAATAAGAATGGTGGAAGAGAAGACACGAGAAAGGGCATTAATGTGGTGTACTATATTTCTTTCATAATTTGATTAGGGTTATATTCGTAATATACTTGTGGTGTCTTTATCAAAAATATATTTTAATCGGGTGTATCTATAATGTGGGTGTAACGATCAAAAAATGTGGTGTCCATTATACCCTCAATAATGAAAAAGCGAAAAAATCAAATTTTTTATTTGGCTGTAGCACGGTCCTCAAGGCAATGAATTTGCTTTCATGAAAAGCAAACATGATGTGCAAGTTATTATCCATCTGTTACATTTCTTGCGTTATCTGGTAGGTAATGACCAATTGAAGATTGGAGAAAAGGGCAAATGATGCCAAACATGGTTTAGCATTATTGCATTCTGAAAAAATATATGCACATTAAAGAAAAAAAATCACATAATTTCATTTTGAGAAAAATAAAGACCGAATTTACGAGTTGATTCGACTCTTCCCAAATTCCGCTAGAAGGAAATATTTTTGAAATCTCGTTTGTGTTCATAAATTGCGTTAAATTGTTGTTTTTATATATGTGTTTAAAAGGGATTATAATCCCCAACAATTAATCAATATAAGTTGTAAGTATTTTTTAATTATAAGTAATTTTTAGCTATAAAATTATAATTTATTTTTATTTACAAGTTAGTTTTTAGTAAAATATGTGGATTGAAAATAAATACTTATAGGGTAAAATTGGAAGATGAATTGAGAAAGAGTTGGTACAACTTCACAGATTTGACAAGTTGAGAAACTCGAAGCACCAAAATTAGTGTAAACTCTGAAGCATGCCCAAGACAATAAATCCTTGTTTCACAACCATTAATTGGAGAAAATGAAATTTGAATAGTGATTTTTTGAAGAATGTGTCCTTAAAAAGTAGAAAAAAAATTTGGGTTTACGTGCAGAGTAATTTATTATATGAATGTGTGATTGAAAATAAACATGTAGAAAAAAAAATTTAAAATAATAATTGTCAAACAGAGGCTAAGTAAAAAGTGACGAACCAATAATGCCAATTACCCAATTGCTTTTATGAAAACTCCAACCACCGATATTAAGGTCGAGATTGCATTATAATTCGTTCATCCTCCATTCAAATAAGAAGTAAGCGTGTTTGGAGTGTTTACAAGTGGCTTGACTTATATATAAGACAAATGAATAAGTGAATAATACACGTAAATTTCGAAATGTGTGAAAAAAGAGTGAACTGAATAATTATAAATATGAGCTAAACATAAGGTGTTGTTTGAATAATTTACTTATATTATTTCAACCACACATTTATAACTAATACTCATTATTATTCACACATTTCGTAAAGACATAAAATTTGTTGATTAGTTAAAATGAATACTGACTCTTTAAAATAAATAAGACATAAAAATAAAGAGTCTCTCTGAAGAACTCTAAATGTATCGTGCTGAATAGATTGACCAGGGTAGAAATAGGTATGATAATAGAATTATCAAGTAACTGTTTTGAGACTAAAAACTATACCCGTTTGGCCTCCAAATTTTTTTTAAAAAATCATTTTTTTTTTTTTTTGCAAATTCATTTTTAGTAACATATTTTATGAGATGCGACATTTATCAAATTTTCAACAATTTATTTCATTAATTTTTATCAAAATCTAATAAAAATATAATTTTAGCTCAACCAAACACGACGTAGCGGTTAGGCATGAAGTAAAGGAGGCCTTATGATTATAATTAATCAATTGGTTATTTCCCTTATACAAGAGATTTTTTGCCAAGCAGTGTACACTTTATTGACAGTTTTTTTTTTTCAACTACCAATGAAAAATTGACAAGTGTCTCACTGTATAAATACGGGCAAAACCCCCTATACATGTAGCTGCTCTCTCGATCAGTTATCATTCCCAGATGAATCTTTTGATCTTAAAGTTTGCTGTGTAGGAAAATGGTCGGACCGTAGTTTATTCTTTTTTTTCTTTTTTTGTATTAATGTTACGCTTCTATAAAAATAAAAGAATTTAAAGCAACTTTGTGAATAGGGGCAGACCCAGCACCCGGCGAGGAGGCGTGACCGCTCGTGTTGGATCCGCCGGAGTCTTAATACTGTCGAGAGCTGCTGGGTCACCGCCTGTTGCAGTCTTGCAGAGACAACGGAGAAGATGGGAAGAATGAAGAAGAAGACCTCAGGTGGGCCTTTTTTTTTTTTTTTCCAGTTTTGGCCCACTTTTTTGGGTTGAGAGAGTTGGGCCTTTTTTAACCCGGTTCCAAAGTCCAAAAACAGTATTTACTCCTTCGCTTCTCCTTCTCCCTGCTCGCTGCCGACGTTTTGCTAACGCCGTTGTATCCACCAATCTTAGTTGGTGCCCTGGTAAAAATTTAATCCAAATGTATATAATATCTCTTAATCTATGACTCTATGTACATAGTTTTGATTGTTGAATTGATTGCAAGAATGAGAACTAGATAGGGTTTTAATTGAGAAAAAACAAAAACGCAAATCCCATATTAGGGATTTTTGATGAATTTTATTTTATGTTGAACTTCTGGTGTGTTCTTCGTCTGTGATTGCGAGAAGCTTGTATGTGGAGTGATGTTTTAGTCATTTTGGGGGTTTCTTTTCCTCTAGTTGTGGATTATGGATTTTATTTATTTGATGCTTATCTTTTATTTGTCAAGTGCATTTTTTTTACAAAACTTATACNAACTTCTGGTGTGTTCTTCGTCTGTGATTGGGAGAAGCTTGTATGTGGAGTGATGTTTTAGTCATTTTGGGGGTTTCTTTTCCTCTAGTTGTGGATTATGGATTTTATTTATTTGATGCTTATCTTTTATTTGTCAAGTGCATTTTTTTTACAAAACTTATACTCTTTTGTTTTCCAATTTTTTTCATTATAATAGATGAAATTTTCTACTTGTACATCAAATGATGTACACAAGAGTCTACACCCCCCTCACATGGGGTGGGACCCACTTAATATTTTATACAAGTGGGTCTCACCCCCATGTGAGGGGGGTAAACACCCTTATATATACTTTAATATACCACTAGCAAAGCTCATAATAGATATATGAAGATATGGAAACTCCTTGGGCTTATTCCCAATCCATGTCTCAGGGTTTACACATGTCCCCAGAGAAATGGTGTGCCTTTGCCCTTTAGTGATTTCAACTCTGATTCTTTCTCCATTTCGTTCCATCACATTGCTTACCTCAATCATGTTAATTAAAATGTGTTTCTGCAAATGTTTGGCAGAAAGAAAAAGTTGTTTAATTTTAATTCCCTTATCACATTTTCCCTTAGAAGATGGATGGTAAAGAATAATATATTATCCCCGTCCTAATATCTCTCATAAACACAGAAGTGATAGCGACACATTAATTTTATATCTTCCTTCCAATTTGCTTTTCCATTGATCGAGTCTTGATGTTACTTAGATGGTCCTTTGCCGGTTGCTGACTTGCTGTGCTGCTGCGCTGCTGCTGGTTGAATTAAGAAAATAACAAGAATTACGATGATTAGCATTTCAATTTGAAGAAAACAACAAGAATTAAGAAGATTAACATTTTAATTTTCAGTTTTTCACCCATTAGCATTTCCAGTAATTCTTGTTGTTTTCTTGTAACGGTTGTAAGGGTTTGAGATTGTGAAGTTGGGGGAGAGTAGGAATGCTCGTGGGCTGGTCCAGTGAAAGGTCGTGGGCTTCGGTCATGCCCATACGTTTTAGTGCGTTTACATATATATTGAATAATTTTTAATACTATTTAATTAAATATTAATAAATGATCATGCTCTTACGATCGTTGATTGTCGACGGTCAATGGTCAACATCCGTCCGGACTGAACTTTTATGTTGGATCCGCCATTGTTTGTGAACCCTCTCTAGGAGGTGTGTATCTAGAAAGCTAGGCTGGGCCAAAGGCTAAATACCCAGTTACTTTGGCAAAGGTGTCAAGTGTAATGAACTGAATGAGCCTTCTCCATCAACAAAAGTGCAGCTCGACTCGACTCGTCCAATGAGCTCACCAAATTTCTAAATTGCACATCTTTCTTTATTTGGTGAGCCATTGAGCATCTTGTGTGGCCAAAACATTGCTCAGCTTACGTCAATGACTCGTCCCACTTAACATTCTTATCTTTAAAAATATATATATACACAACACACCAAATTTGATAAAAGAATTTAAGCTAAAATATGAATATACGTAAGAGAGACAATTTAAAATCAAACACGGGCTAATTGTACGGCGACTTTTAGCCAAATTTTTGTACATAAAAAAAAAATGGCAAGAGCTCTTGAAAGTCCTTTCCATTCAATTAATATACGTAAGAGAGACACAATTTAAGTTTAAAGAGTTCAATTAATGCGTAAGAGTATAAAATCTGTGGAAAGTACAAGTTTATAACACCCTTGTTTCAAGAAATAAGACATTTTTTGTACAACAGCAGCCAGAATTAAACAAGATTAATAAAAACGTGCTTGTGATACAATTTTCCTCTTAATTATGATGTCTAATTTTATTATTTTAATGTACTAAATAAAATAGATGGCGTGCATTGTAGGTATGACTCGAGGAAAAGCATCGATCGTGCATGAACTTCAAGGAGTCGTGAGTTGTTTGGTCTTTGTTCTAGAAATACGATTGATGGTTTATATTCAATACGAACCAAGATAAAAGAAATAAGCGAAACGAAAAATATTAACAGAGTCAACGAATCCCATAAAATGAGAAATTGTACTGATTGATTTGGAACGATGGTAACCTCTTGATTGGCAAATCTATCTTTAGCTCAATTGAATAGACGCTAATTTGTTAAAACTCATTTTTTCTTAAACTTATTTTTAATTATACATTTCATAGAATTCACAACTTTTATGAATTATTCAACTACACATTTCATTAATTTTTTTTTTATCAAAATCTATTAAAATTTTGATTTTTAACTAAACCAAACATATATTAAATATAACACTAGAATTTAGCTCACTAGATGAACTTCATGACTTTATGAAATTTTGTGTTAGAATGTGACCAGGGAAGAAGAAACTAAAATTTATCCCTTGTTTGATTTCCTTTCATTTATGGTCCGTTTGATTGCAAGAATGAAATTTGGGTGGAAAGAAAATAAATTTCAGGTAATTAAATTGCCTAGAACTTGTTTTACTGATAATTGTCAATTAATTGTGTTTGATTTGTATAATTTTTCACCTCGAAAATGTTGAAATTTTGGATCTTTTGGTATTCGTTTGACTTTATTTTCCATGAAAATTGTCCATTAAAGGAAAATAATTTGTTACAATTGGGGATAGAATTTGTTTCCGTTGCCCAAAAAAAATAAAAAGTTTTCTAGAAAAGTTTTTCCTACCAAACTCATGGGAAAAACTTTTCCTCAAAAACCAAGAAAATGTGGAAAACCAATTCCATTGAAAATTTAGTTAATCAAACATGCAAAAAAAAATGAAAATATAATTTAATTTCCATCTTCCATGGAAAAAGAAAGCCAAATCAAATAGGGCCCAAGTGTAAGTGGATTTCCATCCTTCCATTTAAAAAAAATGCAATTTCTAACCTTCGGGTAAATAAGCCATCGAAGGATATTCGGATGAATTTTTGGATGGAATCTGTTCAAAGGTCCTTCGATCGCTTATTCACCCAAAGGTAAGGGTTTGCCCTGTTCAAAATGAAAAATTCAGAACTTATTTTCACTTTTTGAAAAGGTTAAGATCCTAACTACAATTGGACCATTTTTTTTATGAGAAGAAATAAATTTATAATTTGTTTTTTTCCTAGAAGCTTGTCAACACTTTGGGGGGTAAAAGGAGTGAATGGTACATGAACTTTATCGCATGTACCATAATTAAATATGATCTCACAAATTTGTATATGGATTAACTTCGTCAGTACAAACTAACGGAATAATCCACGTTAAAAACAAAGTGCCTACTTGGCAATGATGTGACCGACATTTGGCTAGACTAATTATGTAAATGATGCACGAGCTTCACCTTTTGTATCAAAATCAAACTATCATACATGGACTTTACCTCATGTCTCAAATTTTGGGTTTTAATTTGTCATGTGGGCCTACACAGGGACGGACCCAGCACCCGGATTCAGCCCGGGCGGACGTTGACTAGTCAATGTCCTCGACCTCAATCACCGTCACCTTCAAATCCAATCTAGATTAACATTCTCATTTTTTTATCTAATTCATCTTAGAATGACTACACATTGCAACACTTTAGCAATAAAAAAAATTAGTTTTCCTTTTTCATAATCAGGAATGAGGGTCACTGACGTGAGGCGTCTGCAATCTGCATAAAATTCACCCTTTGAAATCTGAATTACAGACGCCAAATGTATTGCAGTATTGGAATTTGGAAATATGGTTTAATGTTTCAACGCTATCTTATTTTGAATGGTGAATGAATTATGAGAACGGAGAACCAACTATGAACTACCAGTCTACCAACAGTGAACAGACGGACAATAGCAAAGAAGCGAGTCTGCAGACAATTAGACAAACACCAAATTTTTGCATTTCATTGCACAATTTCAATTTGCAGTTAAATTTCATGATTTACCATCGAATATGACAGCCACGGGACCAAAATAATTCATAAAAATTAAAAAATGGCAGCCTACACAATCAAAGATTCGAAAACAACTTACGGTTTCGGGTTTCACAAAATTCGGCTAAGTGCGGACTGCGGACGGAGTGCCTGATTCTGCTGCGTCGCTGCAGGAGACAGTTGCGGGCCCACCGTCACATCTGGCTTCGGCATCGCTGCTTGGAGGAGTCGGTCACCTGCCGAAACCCAGAATCTATAGTCCCCAAAAGCTTTCTATGAATTGGAAAACTAAAATCTCCAAGAATTCCGAGCAGTTTCAATCCAAACTTTTTCTGGCGTATTCAGTTGAAAATTTGGGGGAGATTGGAGAAGGTGAAAATTTGAAAATTTGGGAATTAGATTGATTTCAATTTTCAAACGAATTCACAGGAATTTAGGCCTATATATTATATATTAAGGATTGGGCCCAGACAAATGGCACAATCCAATTACAAAAAAAATAGATGAATTAATGGGTTGGCCAAATTGGCCCAATTTGAAAATGAATAACTAAAAAAAAGGAATTCAGCCCACTTCAAAACAGAAAAAAAAAAAAACTGAAGATTGAAGAAGACGAACCAGGTGCTCGGAGGCGAAGTTCACTGCCAATCCGGTCGGTCCGGCGGAGCCCAGCACGTTCGGCCGCCCCCCTGACCGGGTGCTGGGTCCGTCCCTGGGCCTACATATATAATTATTTGTATATAAATGTTAATTTAAAGTTAAACCCGTTTAAAGTGATCTAATATGAAAATTAAATTATTTGATTTTGGGTATCTAAATAAAGAGTGGGCTAAATATGTATAGAGACCAAATTCATTAGAGTTGTAGTTGACGATTAGCCAAATATTTATGAAAATATAAATATGGTTATAATCCACAATTCATATGTAATTCTCATTCTTTATATCATCCCATTAACACAAGAATATAAGAGAAAACATATTGAATAGTAAGATCCAAAATTCACCGTCAAGAATAGGAAATCAACAATCACGAAGAAGGAATCGAGACAATTAAGATTATAAAACAAGAAACCAAAGTCAAGAACAAGAACTCAAAAATTAAAAGAGCAATATTTAAGATTCAAGATTCAGAACCAAAATCCAGTAATAAAGAAATATTCTCAATAAATTAAAGTATGTTCCGCATCTAATGAGTCTCTTGATGACTTAACCTGAAAATCTTGACAATTCATAAATATTTTATAAAGTTTAAGTTTCATAAAAATTCAACATCAAAATTGATTATTCGATGCCTAAAATAGCGGTATTTGATAGTTCTTTTGACAAAATATATTCTAAATTGTTGTATTTTATGTTTAATAGGTGAAACTCTATGAATGAAAAATGAATTGAAGGAAAGAAGTAAAAGGTGACGAAAAATGGCAAAATTCAAAGTACGGGGACTAAATTGGCATTGGTTGCACAATTAAGTGGGCTCAAGGACTAACTTGTATTACATGAAAAAATTGAGGACTTGGAAGCAAACATTAATTTAATTGGACCTCAACTTGGACTTTTGGTTGGATTAAAAGTGTATGTTACATATATACACAAATACACACATGCAGATGGAGGAGAAAAGGAGAGAAAAAAAGGAGGCGGCTGGGAATTAAGGGGCCGTTCTCTTTGCCGTTTTCAAGTCGTTTTCTGTTTTCGATTTTTCAAAACGGCGAAAACGCGTTCTCTTGCTCATTTTCGAAAACTCGTTTTCGAAAACACAAAAAAAATTTGTGAAGAAAACAGAAAACGGCCAAAACGTCGTTTTGGCCGTTTTCTTCACAAACCCAGCACCAAGTTGGAAAACAGAAAACGACCACCAAAACACTTCCTCCTTTCCACCGCCAAGCCACA